>JAMPIV010000693.1:0-145000 GCA_024509875.1 Oreohelix idahoensis
GACGTATACGTCGTTACAAAAACACCCTACGAGCGCTTACCAAGAAAAATTGTCGCTCAAAAGACGAAAACAATTTTTACAATCTGGAGGATTTTTAACTGCTCTCCTTACACCAATACTAACTGTACTAAGAGGGCTCTTTTAGATGGCTAAAAAATGGTTTTGATGGATCCTCGTTTGTTAGAGGCTCAAAAACCTTATAGACCACCCGATGCTCTAAGAGATAACTTGGGAGAATTGGACAGTCAAATGCAACTAGTCTTGGATCGACAAGATTTACCACTCGGTGACAAGGCTAGACTTTATCAACAAACATTACAACGTTATTTGACTCGACTAGAACAGTACAGTCACGTACCTCTAGGCCTCGTGGATATTAAACAACCACCACCATTACAAACCAGCGAACAACCTACTGTACTTAAAGACGAGGTCGTCGACAAAACTCCTCAGTTCCCACCCGTCACACCCACTAATCGAAAAAAGGTGGTTGCCAGTAAATTGCGAGAATCATCGTCGTATTCGCTCAGAAGAAGGAAAAAGACACCAAAGTGGGAAGCATGGCCAAAGAAGTGAATAAGATTTTAAAACAACATTACTACGAACCAAAACGCCCCGGATCTTATCGCGGAATCGCCCCCTTACAACGTGCAACCAAACTTAGTCGTTAAAAAAATTGAAGAGTGGTTAGGTCATCAGGACACCTACACCCTATACAAACCGGTGCGCAGAAAATTTATGAGACGTACGACCATTGCGGGTGGTATCGACCAACAGTTCCAGGCTGATTTAATTGACTTGCGAGGTTTAAAGAAATTCAACGATGGGTATTCCTATCTAGTAACGTGTATTGACGTGTTTAGTAAATTCGCTTGGGCTGTTCCATTGAAAAACAAGACTGGGACAGCGTTAGTAGCAGCGGTAAAAACAATTTTTAACAGTCGCAAACCGATAAATTTTCAAACAGACAAAGGCAGTGAGTTCGTTAACAAAACATTCTTAAAGTTTCTTAAAGATGAGAAAGTCCATTTCTTCACTACGGAGAATGAGGATACCAAAGCAGCTATTGTCGAACGGTTTAATCGAACCCTCAAAGAAAAAACGTGGCGTTACTTTACCAAAACCAACAGTCTTCGCTACGTCGACGTGATACAACAACTGGTCCACAACTACAACTACTCGTATCATCAGAGTATTAAGATGGCGCCTGTGGAAGTTACCCCGAGCAATCAAGAAGCGGTGTGGCGTACTTTGTATTCGACCCCTGAAGTCGTCGGTAGAAAAGTCTATTTTAAAGCCGGTGATCGCGTGCGGATCGCCCAAGCCAGACTGTTAAATATCCTCTTTGTTGAATTCCACCAGAGTTAAAGACTTGTTGTTGGCCCCAGCGTTGCTCGTCAGAGTGGTTGTTAGGAATAGGAATATCAACTCGACCTACGCAGTGGTGTGTAGACATAGAGTGAGAGTATAATACGCGAATGATGAAAGAGTTCGAAGAGTTGATAACTGTTCTTTTTCTCACTCATGTATGGCTGGAAGTCATCGACGCCAACTGCTGTGTACTTTTTGTTACAGTTTAATTGGACGTACACATTCGACAGCACGGATACAGTGACAAATCACAGGTTGGCATAATACATCATGGTACAATTGATAAATGGTCTTGCAATGATACATGGGCACTCGTTGCATAATAGCACAATGGAATGTCAGTAGACAAGCACTCAGTATTGCCCATATATAAATCATCTGAGTTTACTGACCAAGCACGTCAGTTTATAAACAATATTCAAGATGGCTTCTAGACCTAACCTCGTCTAGCGAAGATTCCTTTAAATAATGTTCAGCACATATTTTTCATATAATCATATTGAACCGCTAGTGATGGGTTCTCATCTGTAGCAGTGATCTCTGGACTCATCAAGCGATAATACGGGGCATCCCTTTTCTCTTCTTGAAAGTCACAAAATATTTGGATACAAGATGGCTGCTGTCGTGAGCTGTCACTCACTTTAGGATACAAACTGGAATCTGTATCAAAGTTAATCCTACATTAAATGTTCTCATTGCTCTGTAGATTCTATCATGATGCAATTGACTTCATCATACAATATGGTGCTGCTAGAAATGAATGTCATCTTCATCTAGTTAAATATTCTCTCAGACGTACAAATCGTGCGTCTGCTTATCGAAAACGATGGCTTCGTAAGAGTTCATAAGAAATGCTTTTGTTACCTTGGTATCAGAAATATGATTCTGCCATTCCTTGGCAATAAGAATAAACACTGGGGTAAAGCATACACGATAGGTCTAAACGACTATCACTTTCCCCATAAATATTGAGATCACTTTTTTTCCGGCGACAAGCCGATACAGAAAACACGACAGCCCCCATCATCAGGGCGAAGCCAAATCACTCCTCTCTAGCCACACATCCGCTGAACAGCCTTTGACCTTTCTAGCGACAAAGAACATATAGTTCGACTTAGATATGTAAAGATATACAGATATAAGACAGACTCGTCCTACCTAGACAAACACTACACATAAATTCAGGCCATAGATATTCTGAAGCAAGAACAATCTATTTCTACCCAAACAAAGAATAAATCGCAGTAAAACTGGATTCGTCCGCGGAGTTCGATCTGAGACTCCTTTCAAGGGGAAGTAACTCAATATTGACTTTTCCTTAAGCAAAAAAGTTTCTATTTTGTTTACAAAATATTTGCGAACATAACAAGCATACAAATGTATAATATTGCAAGATATCAAAGACTGCACGTAACAGTCTTACCACACCTCCCGGGAAAAAAAAAAATTGAACTGTTTTTTTTTTTTAAAATACATCTAGGAGCAACGTACAATAGGCTCACAACGCATGAATACTGCGCAGATGCAAATATCAGGAATAAATATAACGCCTAATATGAGGCTAAGTCGACTTATGAAGCGACTGGTGAGAATGTATCTCATAATCTGAGAGAAATTATTTCTCTACAAGTAAATTTTTCCAGGAAGGTGTCACCGTATAATACAATTCTGGCCATTACATAATGCATACAAAAATTCATACCATAATTTCGTATTAGATATCTTAAATTTATGATTTATAAAGAAAAATCATTAAAGAACAGCGGTGAATAAATATCAATGAACCGCTAAGTAGTGATACAATCATTATATTATTAAATTACAAATGTGTATCTATCTTGATATAGAAAGGAACTACTATAGACCTAGACATATTAAGACGTCTAAGACCTAATAGTTATGTGGAATCATGTGGGCATCTTGACAGAATGTCTGCCATCACATTATCTGATCCACGAATAGCTCGCACAGAGAAATGAAAAGGTTGAAGAGCAATTGCATATCGAGTAGACCTCGAGCTCTTCAAATTCTTACTCTGTATAGCAGTAAGAGCTTTTTGGTCGGTTTCTACTATGAAATGTGCGCCTAGAAGGAATCTTTGTAGTTTGAGAATTGACCAAACCATAGCTAATAGCTCACGGTCTAAAACCGAATAATTCCTTTCTGCCGCATTAAGTTTTCTGGAAATATACATTACAGGATGCAGAGTTCCAGAGTACTCTTGCATTAGTGCCGCTCCAATCCCAGTGGATGAAGCATCACTACGAAGAACAAATGTCTTATCTTTAGTAGGTAACACTAAAATAGGTGGTGTTGAAAACAATGTTTTAATCTTATCCAAAGAGCATTGGCATTCCTGAGACCAGTGGACCATATTAGGCGAACCTTTCTTTAAAAGTGTAGAAAGAGGTGCCATGATAGAGGATAGATTCTGAATGAATCTGCCATAAAATTGAATAAGACCTAACAGACTTCTCACCTGTTTTTTAGTCTTAGGGATAGAGATGTTAAGTATCTTACTAGTATTATGGTCCTCTGTCTTTAGGAAACCATGACCAACTCGGTGGCCTAGGAAAGAAATTTCGCTAAAAACCAATATAGGCTTTAGAGGGTTTCGCTGTCAGGTTGTGCTCGCGCAAAGTAGACAGCAATTCATCTAACCCTGAATAGTGATCTTCCCAAGTATCGCTGAAAAGACAGATGTCGTCTAGATATGCAATGACATCTGACCGATAAGATAGGATTCGGCGCATCATGCGTACAAATGTAGCTGGTGCGTTCATAAGACCGAAAGGCATAAAATTCCATTGGAACAAACCTCTAGGTGTTGAAAAAGCCGTGAGAGGTTTGGCGCGTTCAGATAAAGGTACTTGCCAATATCCTTTAGACAAATCAAGTTTAGTGAAAAAATGAGATTTGGAAAGTCGAGTAAGTAGCTCTTCCAGTAAAGGCATAGGTTCGGCATCGAACTTCGTTACTTGATTCAATTTGCGATAGTCAACGCAAAGACGTATGTTATTGTCTTTTTTCCGAACAATAACCATCGGCGAAGAATATGCAGAGGTGGATGGTTCGATTATTTTCAAATCTATCATCTCATCCAACTCTTTCTCGACCTGTGCTTGAAAATGTATAGGGATAGGATAAGGTCTAACCCTAATAGGAGTATGGTCAGTTAGAACAATGTCATGTTCAATGACATGAGTTTGTCCAGGGATGTCAGTGAGTACATCCTGAAATGTTTGCAACATAGTTGAAACTTGTCGCTGTTCTCCTAGAGACAAATCAGGAGAGACAGTAACGTTCTTCCATGATTCACTAGAATGAAGTGGGATCATTGGAAGAGGAAGATTTACATCTGAAAAAACTCGTTTCCTCATCCTGTATCACGGACAGTGATGAGTAATGACCATGTTGTACTGGAGAATCGTCCGTTGCTTGGAAAATGGGTTGTAAATAATCCGGACGTTCATGGAATTCAGTAAGCATATTGATGTGGAAGGTTTTATGCTTCCCATCAATATCGACAATATAGTCGACATCGGAAATTTTCGATATTATATCGTACGGACCTTTCCAAGAAATAAGTAGTCTGTTTTCCCTACAAGGTAGTAATACAAATGCTTTGTCACCAGGACAAAGTTGTCGTAAGCATCTCTTCTTATTGGCAAATTGCCTTGCCTTCTGTTTCGCAAATTCGGAAGAAGAAGTTGCTAATTTGCATGCTTCGATAATCTTTTGTCTCAACGCGATGACATATTCGTAAGATGACTTTGTGTCATCGTCAATATTGTCAGCTGTTATGAGATCATGGAGCAAAGACATAGGGACGCGCGGACGCGCGCCAAAGACAAGTTCAAAGGGAGAAAACCCTGTATGTTCATTGGGGACCTCTCTGTAAGCGAAGAGGGCCGCAGGTAAAACTCTGTCCCAGTCTTGAGGATGATCCTCAGTTATCTTCCCTAGTAAGTTTTTAAGTGTTCTATTAAGGCGTTCGACCATCCCATTAGACATTGGATGGTAGATACTACTTAAAGATCTATCTATCTGCAGAGTAGACATTACTTGAGACATGGTATCTGATATTAGTTGGGTGCCATGGTCTGATAATATCTCTCCGGGGAAACCCAGACGAGAGAATATAAGCCAAAGAGCATCTGCAATATCAGCAGTAGTAATGCTCTTCAGAGGAATAGCCTCTGGCCAACGTGTGCACATATCAACACACGTCAAGATAAACTGATGTCCTCTGGCAGACTTGATCTTAAATGGACCAATAATGTCTATGGCCATTTTTTGAAACGGCCGAATAGGAATGTCTGCCGCCTGAATGGGTGCAGCATGGCGTGGACCTTTGGATTTAACTTCCTGACATACTTTACAAGATCGACAATAAATCCGTATGTCCTTGTTTACCAATGGCCAAAAGAAAGCCGCAAGAATTCTTGACTTAGTACGGGAAAAACCCATGTGTCCAGCACACTGAGAGTCGTGAGCGTGCTGCAAAATTTTAACTCTCAAATTCTTGGGAACCAGGATTTGAGAATGACTTGACGTAATGGAGTCTTGAACCATACGTACAAGTACGCCATTCTTCTTTGTAATCCACGATTTACGACTTGTGTCTTTATTCGGATCACCTTTAGTTGCAAGAATGAAGAATTTCTTCAGAGTGGGATCATCTTCTTGCTGTTTTATAAACGAGTCACGAGAAATTACCAAGGGATCATCTTGGTTATGCACTTCATTATCTTCAGTAGATGAAGTTTGAGGCATATTAAGAGCTTGAGCTCTAGTGACTACAGCGTTAGCAATCTGCATGTTTTGCTTTTCCCACGCGGAAATTTGTTGCGGAGTGCATTCTTTGACTCCATGAATGCGACCGATGATAAGGTCAGCGATCGGATTTGGAAGAAGACATGCGTGTACATCTCCTGTAAAGAAAGGAGTAGCAATCCTAATGATAGCAGTAGAGTATTTCTCTAATGTGCCGCCAAATGTTACACATTTGACTACTTGTCCAGTGGCACGGGAAGGATCTACGAGTGACTGCCTAACACCAATTGTGGTGCATCCAGAATCAAATAGAACGGAGACTGGATTGTTATGTACTAAACCCTTATGTAGGACAAGAGAACCTCTTCCATCATGCGCGACTGATGCAGGAAGAGCAGGAAGAGGATGGCCACAGCTTAAAGTAGACACTGTGGTTGGCTCAAATAATGTTTTGCATTGGGGGCACTGAGATGCTCTCCCAAAATCAAAAGCGGAACATGCCATATTACTAGCGTCATTATTATCTTTACTCTGTTTATAGGCTTCATGAGACTCTTGCTGTGCAGAGTTTGCCTGAAAATGTGGTTTATGTCTTCTGTTTTGAGATCTACCTCGGTTATTATTACCTCTGTAGTTATTGTTACCTCTATTGTAACCCCTATTTGGGTTTGAGTCATAGTTCTCTTGGTTACCATTATCATATTCATTATAATGAGTATCTCTGTAATTGTGATCTTGTTGACTCCAAGACGGATACCTCGGATAGTTTCTATAATTACTTCCTCTATGGAAATTCCTATAATTATGACCACCCCTGTGTCGAGAGCTATCAGCTCGTCTCCAGTTCTTTGAAGAAGAACCCTGAAATGATTGGTTACCTTGGTTTTGATAACTATTATGGTTACCTTTTTTTTCAAATCTGTTTTGGGGTCCCTGAAATCTGTGTGAATAATTGGGATTGTATGGTGTTGCTGAAGCAACTGGCATACTCTCCTTAATCTTAGCGTTGCCAAAAGTCACGTCGGGGTGTGCAGTGACATATTGGGAACAATATTCTTCCATTTCCTTTAGTGATTTGGGTTTACGCTCATGTATAAATTCAAGGAATGGTTTGTTAACACATGACATAATCTTATCTCTGAGCAACAAATCCATAAGTCCTTCATACGTTTTTTCTGTTTTGGAAAGCTCAATCCAACGATCAACTGTGAGACGTGCCTTTGCAATGAATTCTGAGAATTCTACACCTGTCTCAGGCACCATCGTCTTAAACAAAAGGCGATAGCCTTCCTCACTTAGCTGGTATTTTTTTTATCAAAGCCGCCCTAATGACATCATAATTATCCTTATCTGCTTCTCCTACAAGGCATAACCTAGTCAGAGATTCACCTTTCAAGTTTTCTGCTAATTGGTTAGCATATTGTGATTTATCCACATTATGAGTACGACAAGAACGTTCAAATCTATCCAGCCAGAATGTAATATCGTCACTGGACTGATTGAACGGTGGAACCTTAACCTTGTAAGTAGAAGGTTTACCATTACCACTAGATGCCTGATTAACATTACTCATACTTGTCAATCTTAATTTCTCTAACTCAAATTCATGTTCTCTTATTGCTTTTTTTTTCTTCAGCTTCTCTGTCTAATCTTATTTGTTCAGCTTCAGCTTCTAATCTTCTCTAATCTTTTTTTTTCAGCAGCCTGTTCAGCTTCATCTGTCTAATCTTTTTTGTTCAGCAGCAGCTTCTCTTTCTAATTTTTTTTTGTTCAGCTTCAAATCTCCTTTCCTCCACCTGCATCTGCAATTTCTTTTGTTCAGCAGCAGCAGTAGCTTCTCTTTTCTCTTCTAATCTTTTTATCTTCAGCTAGAGCTTTTCTTTCCTCTGCAGCAGCAGCTAATGTCTTGTCATATTGAGCAACTGTCCATTCTTCTAATTGTTGACCAGTCTTATCAAGGGATTTCCCTTGTGCAATGAAGTATTCTAATGTAGACATGATGTCTAACAATAATACTAATTACTTGAAACAATAATAATACCACAAGTTCTTAATGACTTGATTAATCAGTACACTATCTCAATCTCAGTGGGTCACAAGCCTTAATAAGGTCTTGTATAATTTCTTGTATACCAGTAATAATAATAAAGTACTGGTTTATACCATAATCCAAGTGCAGTGCACAAGCAATAGTGTCTTATGAAATATACCTATATAAAACATATGTCAACCAACAGCATACATAAAGTACAAATAAGACTGACAATACGAAAACGTTTGCAGAAATCAAATAAATCAAATAGGGAAATCAATGAAAATAATCACTGAGTCTGCAAGGAATAACAACACAAATGACGTCACAGTATATGAATATAAATTGTGAATAGAACTGAAAGATAGAAAAGGGTAGACCAACAAATTACAAACAAATCAAAACAAAACTAAAGAACAAAGAAATATTACAAAAATAACAATAATTACAGTCTTCACAGCTAACACAAATAGCAACTAGTTGTTGCAAGCAAATTTCCAATTAAGGAAATTGCACCTAAAGAAAACGCCCACAACGGACCCTCTATCACGTGGGATATTCTGTTGTGAGGACACCGCCCAACCTAAACACAACCCGCTGACATATAAACTAATATACTATACAAACAAATAACATATAACATATAATCATAAATGCATATATCATGTGTGTAATATATAAAGCACTGTGTTGCAGATAGGATGCTCAGTTATACATTAAATAATGAAATGTGTTGGAAAGAGTTTCAGTTCATAAATATAATGGCACAGTTTCTGAATAAACAAAGTAAACTGCCACTTTAATCAATACTAGATTTTTGATTTAATCTATTACAATGTTCAACAATATGAGTATCAGAAGGTCCAACGATGAAATTTACGCACTTATGTTCAACAATACTGCAACAATAGAACAGTTTATGGCCTTCAAAGTATCATCTCTGTACTGTGAAACTCTGTAATGTCTAAGCGTAAAAATGTCAACAACGCTGACCTAGATACTGCATTCACTTGATAGGTCACGTGACAAAGTGTTGACAAAGAGCAAACTAATACTGCAAGTGTGTCGTATCAGCCACAGGAAACGGTCTGGTATCGGTAGTCTGTTGACTTCTCAACTTCTGCGAGGTCAAACCCAGAAAGCTGGCTCACCAGTGTTAAATATATACTTTCTCTTTTGAATTCCACCAGAGTTAAATGCTGTTTCTATATATACTGTTGAATGGTGTATAGATATGAAGTTGTATTGTTCCTTGTTCACACTGACATCAACTATTTACAGGACCACAGTGTTAAGAGGTATGGTGGTCTGTGGAAGCTCCAATGTTAAAGACTTGTTGTTGGCCCCAGCGTTGCTCGTCAGAGTGGTTGTTAGGAATAGGAATATCAACTCGACCTACGCAGTGGTGTGTAGACATAGAGTGAGAGTATAATACGCGAATGATGAAA
This sequence comes from Oreohelix idahoensis, assembly GCA_024509875.1. NCBI lineage: Eukaryota > Metazoa > Mollusca > Gastropoda > Stylommatophora > Oreohelicidae > Oreohelix > Oreohelix idahoensis. The sequence continues at coordinate 9,628 of JAMPIV010000693.1, forward strand.
GAGTTCGAAGAGTTGATAACTGTTCTTTTTCTCACTCATGTATGGCTGGAAGTCATCGACGCCAACTGCTGTGTACTTTTTGTTACAGTTTAATTGGACGTACACATTCGACAGCACGGATACAGTGACAAATCACAGGTTGGCATAATACATCATGGTACAATTGATAAATGGTCTTGCAATGATACATGGGCACTCGTTGAATAATAGCACAATGGAATGTCAGTAGACAAGCACTCAGTATTGCCCATATATATATATCATCTGAGTTTACTGACAAAGCACGTCAGTTTATAAACAATATTCAAGATGGCTTCTAGACCTAACCTCGTCTAGCGAAGATTCCTTTAAATAATGTTCAGCACATATTTTTCATATAATCATATTGAACCGCTAGTAATGGGTTCTCATCTGTAGCAGTGATCTCTGGACTCATCAAGCGATAATACGGGGCATCCCTTTTCTCTTCTTGAAAGTCACAAAATATTTGGATACAAGATGGCTGCTGTCGTGAGCTGTCACTCACTTTAGGATACAAACTGGAATCTGTATCAAAGTTAATCCTACATTAAATGTTCTCATTGCTCTGTAGATTCTATCATGATGCAATTGACTTCATCATACAAGATATAGTGCTGCTAGAAATGAATGTCATCTTCATCTAGTTAAATATTCTCTCAGACGTACAAATCGTGCGTCTGCTTATCGAAAACGATGGCTTCGTAAGAGAGTTCATAAGAAGTGCTTTTGTTACCTTGGTATCAGAAATATGATTCTGCCATTCCTTGGCAATAAGAATAAACACTGGGGTAAAGCATACACGATAGGTCTAAACGACTATCACTTTCCCCATCAATCTTGAGATCACTTTTCCCGGCGACAAGCCGATACAGAAAAAACACGACAGCCCCCATCAGGGCGAAGCCAAATCACAACTCTCTAGCCACACATCCGCTGAACAGCCTTTGACCTTTCTAGCGACAAAGAACATATAGTTCGACTTAGATATGTAAAGATATACAGATATAAGACAGACTCGTCCTACCTAGACAAACACTACACATAAATTCAGGCCATAGATATTCTGAAGCAAGAACAATCTATTTCTACCCAAACAAAGAATAAATCGCAGTAAAACTGGATTCATCCGCGGAGTTCGATCTGGCGAAACTCCTTTCAAGGGAAGTAACTCATATATTGACTTTTCCTTAAGCAAAAAAGTTTCTATTTTGTTTACAAAATATTTGCGAACATAACAAGCATACAAATGTATAATATTGCAAGATATCAAAGACTGCACGTAACAGTCTTACCACACCTCCCGGGAAAAAAAAAATGAAACATTTTTTTTTTTTTTTGAAATACATCTAGGAGCAACGTACAATAGGCTCACAACGCATGAATACTGCGCAGATGCAAATATCAGGAATAAATATAACGCCTAATATGAGGCTAAGTCGACTTATGAAGCGACTGGTGAGAATGTATCTCATAATCTGAGAGAAATTATTTCTCTACAAGTAAATTTTTCCAGGAAGGTGTCACCGTATAATACAATTCTGGCCATTACATAATGCATACAAAAATTCATACCATAATTTCGTATTAGATATCTTAAATTTATGATTTATAAAGAAAAATCATTAAAGAACAGCGGTGAATAAATATCAATGAACCGCTAAGTAGTGATACAATCATTATATTATTAAATTACAAATGTGTATCTATCTTGATATAGAAAGGAACTACTATAGACCTAGACATATTAAGACGTCTAAGACCTAATAGTTATGTGGAATCATGTGGGCATCTTGACAGAATGTCTGCCATCACATTATCTGATCCACGAATAGCTCGCACAGAGAAATGAAAAGGTTGAAGAGCAATTGCATATCGAGTAGACCTCGAGCTCTTCAAATTCTTACTCTGTATAGCAGTAAGAGCTTTTTGGTCGGTTTCTACTATGAAATGTGCGCCTAGAAGGAATCTTTGTAGTTTGAGAATTGACCAAACCATAGCTAATAGCTCACGGTCTAAAACCGAATAATTCCTTTCTGCCGCATTAAGTTTTCTGGAAATATACATTACAGGATGCAGAGTTCCAGAGTACTCTTGCATTAGTGCCGCTCCAATCCCAGTGGATGAAGCATCACTACGAAGAACAAATGTCTTATCTTTAGTAGGTAACACTAAAATAGGTGGTGTTGAAAACAATGTTTTAATCTTATCCAAAGAGCATTGGCATTCCTGAGACCAGTGGACCATATTAGGCGAACCTTTCTTTAAAAGTGTAGAAAGAGGTGCCATGATAGAGGATAGATTCTGAATGAATCTGCCATAAAATTGAATAAGACCTAACAGACTTCTCACCTGTTTTTTAGTCTTAGGGATAGAGATGTTAAGTATCTTACTAGTATTATGGTCCTCTGTCTTTAGGAAACCATGACCAACTCGGTGGCCTAGGAAAGAAATTTCGCTAAAACCAATATAGGCTTTAGAGGGTTTCGCTGTCAGGTTGTGCTCGCGCAAAGTAGACAGCAATTCATCTAACCCTGAATAGTGATCTTCCCAAGTATCGCTGAAAAGACAGATGTCGTCTAGATATGCAATGACATCTGACCGATAAGATAGGATTCGGCGCATCATGCGTACAAATGTAGCTGGTGCGTTCATAAGACCGAAAGGCATAAAATTCCATTGGAACAAACCTCTAGGTGTTGAAAAAGCCGTGAGAGGTTTGGCGCGTTCAGATAAAGGTACTTGCCAATATCCTTTAGACAAATCAAGTTTAGTGAAAAAATGAGATTTGGAAAGTCGAGTAAGTAGCTCTTCCAGAAAAGGCATAGGTTCGGCATCGAACTTCGTTACTTGATTCAATTTGCGATAGTCAACGCAAAGACGTATGTTATTGTCTTTTTTCCGAACAATAACCATCGGCGAAGAATATGCAGAGGTGGATGGTTCGATTATTTTCAAATCTATCATCTCATCCAACTCTTTCTCGACCTGTGCTTGAAAATGTATAGGGATAGGATAAGGTCTAACCCTAATAGGAGTATGGTCAGTTAGAACAATGTCATGTTCAATGACATGAGTTTGTCCAGGGATGTCAGTGAGTACATCCTGAAATGTTTGCAACATAGTTGAAACTTGTCGCTGTTCTCCTAGAGACAAATCAGGAGAGACAGTAACGTTCTTCCATGATTCACTAGAATGAAGTGGGATCATTGGAAGAGGAAGATTTACATCTGAAAAACTCGTTTCCTCATCCTGTATCACGGACAGTGATGAGTAATGACCATGTTGTACTGGAGAATCGTCCGTTGCTTGGAAAATGGGTTGTAAATAATCCGGACGTTCATGGAATTCAGTAAGCATATTGATGTGGAAGGTTTTATGCTTCCCATCAATATCGACAATATAGTCGACATCGGAAATTTTCGATATTATATCGTACGGACCTTTCCAAGAAATAAGTAGTCTGTTTTCCCTACAAGGTAGTAATACAAATGCTTTGTCACCAGGACAAAGTTGTCGTAAGCATCTCTTCTTATTGGCAAATTGCCTTGCCTTCTGTTTCGCAAATTCAGAAGAAGAAAGTTGCTAATTTGCATGCTTCGATAATCTTTTGTCTCAACGCGATGACATATTCGTAGGATGACTTTGTGTCATCGTCAATATTGTCAGCTGTTATGAGATCATGAAGCAACGACATAGGGCCGCGCGGACGCGCGCCAAAGACAAGTTCAAAGGGAGAAAACCCTGTATGTTCATTGGGGACCTCTCTGTAAGCGAAGAGGGCCGCAGGTAAAACTCTGTCCCAGTCTTGAGGATGATCCTCAGTTATCTTCCCTAGTAAGTTTTTAAGTGTTCTATTAAGGCGTTCGACCATCCCATTAGACATTGGATGGTAGATACTACTTAAAGATCTATCTATCTGCAGAGTAGACATTACTTGAGACATGGTATCTGATATTAGTTGGGTGCCATGGTCTGATAATATCTCTCCGGGGAAACCCAGACGAGAGAATATAAGCCAAAGAGCATCTGCAATATCAGCAGTAGTAATGCTCTTCAGAGGAATAGCCTCTGGCCAACGTGTGCACATATCAACACACGTCAAGATAAACTGATGTCCTCTGGCAGACTTGATCTTAAATGGACCAATAATGTCTATGGCCATTTTTTGAAACGGCCGAATAGGAATGTCTGCCGCCTGAATGGGTGCAGCATGGCGTGGACCTTTGGATTTAACTTCCTGACATACTTTACAAGATCGACAATAAATCCGTATGTCCTTGTTTACCAATGGCCAAAAGAAAGCCGCAAGAATTCTTGACTTAGTACGGGAAAAACCCATGTGTCCAGCACACTGAGAGTCGTGAGCGTGCTGCAAAATTTTAACTCTCAAATTCTTGGGAACCAGGATTTGAGAATGACTTGACGTAATGGCGTCTTGAACCATACGTACAAGTACGCCATTCTTCTTTGTAATCCACGATTTACGACTTGTGTCTTTATTCGGATCACCTTTAGTTGCAAGAATGAAGAATTTCTTCAGAGTGGGATCATCTTCTTGCTGTTTTATAAACGAGTCACGAGAAATTACCAAGGGATCATCTTGGTTATGCACTTCATTATCTTCAGTAGATGAAGTTTGAGGCATATTAAGAGCTTGAGCTCTAGTGACTACAGCGTTAGCAATCTGCATGTTTTGCTTTTCCCACGCGGAAATTTGTTGCGGAGTGCATTCTTTGACTCCATGAATGCGACCGATGATAAGGTCAGCGATCGGATTCGGAAGAAGACATGCGTGTACATCTCCTGTAAAGAAAGGAGTAGCAATCCTAATGATAGCAGTAGAGTATTTCTCTAATGTGCCGCCAAATGTTACACATTTGACTACTTGTCCAGTGGCACGGGAAGGATCTACGAGTGACTGCCTAACACCAATTGTGGTGCATCCAGAATCAAATAGAACGGAGACTGGATTGTTATGTACTAAACCCTTATGTAGGACAAGAGAACCTCTTCCATCATGCGCGACTGATGCAGGAAGAGCAGGAAGAGGATGGCCACAGCTTAAAGTAGACACTGTGGTTGGCTCAAATAATGTTTTGCATTGGGGGCACTGAGATGCTCTCCCAAAATCAAAAGCGGAACATGCCATATTACTAGCGTCATTATTATCTTTACTCTGTTTATAGGCTTCATGAGACTCTTGCTGTGCAGAGTTTGCCTGAAAATGTGGTTTATGTCTTCTGTTTTGAGATCTACCTCGGTTATTATTACCTCTGTAGTTATTGTTACCTCTATTGTAACCCCTATTTGGGTTTGAGTCATAGTTCTCTTGGTTACCATTATCATATTCATTATAATGAGTATCTCTGTAATTATGATCTTGTTGACTCCAAGACGGATACCTCGGATAGTTTCTATAATTACTTCCTCTATGGAAATTCCTATAATTATGACCACCCCTGTGTCGAGAGCTATCAGCTCGTCTCCAGTTTTTTCGAAGAAGAACCCTGAAATGATTGGTTACCTTGGTTTTGATAACTATTATGGTTACCTTTTTTTTCAAATCTGTTTTGGGGTCCCTGAAATCTGTGTGAATAATTGGGATTGTATGGTGTTGCTGAAGCAACTGGCATACTCTCCTTAATCTTAGCGTTGCCAAAAGTCACGTCGGGGTGTGCAGTGACATATTGGGAACAATATTCTTCCATTTCCTTTAGTGATTTGGGTTTACGCTCATGTATAAATTCAAGGAATGGTTTGTTAACACATGACATAATCTTATCTCTGAGCAACAAATCCATAAGTCCTTCATACGTTTTTTTCTGTTTTGGAAAGCTCAATCCAACGATCAACTGTGAGACGTGCCTTTGCAATGAATTCTGAGAATTCTACACCTGTCTCAGGCACCATCGTCTTAAACAAAAGGCGATAGCCTTCCTCACTTAGCTGGTATTTTTTTTTTATCAAAGCCGCCCTAATGACATCATAATTATCCTTATCTGCTTCTCCTACAAGGCATAACCTAGTCAGAGATTCACCTTTCAAGTTTTCTGCTAATTGGTTAGCATATTGTGATTTATCCACATTATGAGTACGACAAGAACGTTCAAATCTATCCAGCCAGAATGTAATATCGTCACTGGACTGATTGAACGGTGGAACCTTAACCTTGTAAGTAGAAGGTTTACCATTACCACTAGATGCCTGATTAACATTACTCATACTTGTCAATCTTAATTTCTCTAACTCAAATTCATGTTCTCTTATTGCTTTTTTTTTCTTCAGCTTCTCTGTCTAATCTTTTTTGTTCAGCAGCACTGTCTAATCTTTTTTGTTCAGCTTCACTGTCTAATCTTTTTTGTTCAGCAGCAGCTTCTCTTTCTAATTTTTTTTTGTTCAGCTTCACTGTCTAATCTTTTTTTGTTCAGCAGCAGCTTCTCTTTCTAATTTTTTTTGTTCAGCTTCAAATCTCCTTTCCTCCACCTGCATCTGCAATTTCTTTTGTTCTAGCTTCTTTTCTCTTCAGCTGCTTCTTCTCTCTTCAGCTGCTAATCTTCTCTCTTCAGCTAGAGCTTTTCTTTCCTCTGCAGCAGCAGCTAATGTCTTGTCATATTGAGCAACTGCCCATTCTTCTAATTGTTGACCAGTCTTATCAAGGGATTTCCCTTGTGCAATGAAGTATTCTAATGTAGACATGATGTCTAACAATAATACTAATTACTTGAAACAATAATAATACCACAAGTTCTTAATGACTTGATTAATCAGTACACTATCTCAATCTCAGTGGGTCACAAGCCTTAATAAGGTCTTGTATAATTTCTTGTATACCAGTAATAATAATAAAGTACTGGTTTATACCATAATCCAAGTGCAGTGCACAAGCAATAGTGTCTTATGAAATATACCTATATAAAACATATGTCAACCAACAGCATACATAAAGTACAAATAAGACTGACAATACGAAAACGTTTGCAGAAATCAAATAAATCAAATAGGGAAATCAATGAAAATAATCACTGAGTCTGCAAGGAATAACAACACAAATGACGTCACAGTATATGAATATAAATTGTGAATAGAACTGAAAGATAGAAAAGGGTAGACCAACAAATTACAAACAAATCAAACAAAACTAAAGAACAAAGAAATATTACAAAAATAACAATAATTACAGTCTTCACAGCTAACACAAATAGCAACTAGTTGTTGCAAGCAAATTTCCAATTAAGGAAATTGCACCTAAAGAAAACGCCCACAACGGACCCTCTATGACGTGGGATATTCTGTTGTGAGGACACCGCCCAACCTAAACACAACCCGCTGACATATAAACTAATATACTATACAAACAAATAACATATAACATATAATCATAAATGCATATATCATGTGTGTAATATATAAAGCACTGTGTTGCAGATAGGATGCTCAGTTATACATTAAATAATGAAATGTGTTGGAAAGAGTTTCAGTTCATAAATATAATGGCACAGTTTCTGAATAAACAAAGTAAACTGCCACTTTAATCAATACTAGATTTTTGATTTAATCTATTATAATGTTCAACAATATGAGTATCAGAAGGTCCAACGATGAAATTTACGCACTTATGTTCAACAATACTGCAACAATAGAACAGTTTATGGCCTTCAAAGTATCATCTCTGTACTGTGAAACTCTGTAATGTCTAAGCGTAAAAATGTCAACAACGCTGACCTAGATACTGCATTCACTTGATAGGTCACGTGACAAAGTGTTGACAAAGAGCAAACTAATACTGCAAGTGTGTCGTATCAGCCACAGGAAACGGTCTGGTATCGGTAGTCTGTTGACTTCTCAACTTCTGCGAGGTCAAACCCAGAAAGCTGGCTCACCAGTGTTACCAAATATGCTTCTTCTTTGTTGAATTCCACCAGAGTTAAATGCTGTTTTCTATATATACCGTTGAATGGTGTATAGATATGAAATTGTATTGTTCCTTGTTCACACTGACATCAACTATTTACAGGACCACAGTGTTAAGAGGTATGGTGGTCTGTGGAAGCTCCAATGTTAAAGACTTGTTGTTGGCCCCAGCGTTGCTCGTCAGAGTGGTTGTTAGGAATAGGAATATCAACTCGACCTACGCAGTGGTGTGTAGACATAGAGTGAGAGTATAATACGCGAATGATGAAAGAGTTCGAAGAGTTGATAACTGTTCTTTTTCTCACTCATGTATGGCTGGAAGTCATCGACGCCAACTGCTGTGTACTTTTTGTTACAGTTTAATTGGACGTACACATTCGACAGCACGGATACAGTGACAAATCACAGGTTGGCATAATACATCATGGTACAATTGATAAATGGTCTTGCAATGATACATGGGCACTCGTTGAATAATAGCACAATGGAATGTCAGTAGACAAGCACTCAGTATTGCCCATATATATATATCATCTGAGTTTACTGACAAAGCACGTCAGTTTATAAACAATATTCAAGATGGCTTCTAGACCTAACCTCGTCTAGCGAAGATTCCTTTAAATAATGTTCAGCACATATTTTTCATATAATCATATTGAACCGCTAGTAATGGGTTCTCATCTGTAGCAGTGATCTCTGGACTCATCAAGCGATAATACGGGGCATCCCTTTTCTCTTCTTGAAAGTCACAAAATATTTGGATACAAGATGGCTGCTGTCGTGAGCTGTCACTCACTTTAGGATACAAACTGGAATCTGTATCAAAGTTAATCCTACATTAAATGTTCTCATTGCTCTGTAGATTCTATCATGATGCAATTGACTTCATCATACAATATGGTGCTGCTAGAAATGAATGTCATCTTCATCTAGTTAAATATTCTCTCAGACGTACAAATCGTGCGTCTGCTTATCGAAAACGATGGCTTCGTAAGAGTTCATAAGAAGTGCTTTTGTTACCTTGGTATCAGAAATATGATTCTGCCATTCCTTGGCAATAAGAATAAACACTGGGGTAAAGCATACACGATAGGTCTAAACGACTATCACTTTCCCCATCAATCTTGAGATCACTTTTCCCGGCGACAAGCCGATACAGAAAAACACGACAGCCCCCCATCATCAGGGCGAAGCCAAATCACACCTCTCTAGCCACACATCCGCTGAACAGCCTTTGACCTTTCTAGCGACAAAGAACATATAGTTCGACTTAGATATGTAAAGATATACAGATATAAGACAGACTCGTCCTACCTAGACAAACACTACACATAAATTCAGGCCATAGATATTCTGAAGCAAGAACAATCTATTTCTACCCAAACAAAGAATAAATCGCAGTAAAACTGGATTCATCCGCGGAGTTCGATCTGAGACTCCTTTCAAGGGGAAGTAACTCAATATTGACTTTTCCTTAAGCAAAAAAAAGTTTCTATTTTGTTTACAAAATATTTGCGAACATAACAAGCATACAAATGTATAATATTGCAAGATATCAAAGACTGCACGTAACAGTCTTACCACACCTCCCGGAAAAAAAAATGAAACTTTTTTTTTTTTTTTGAAATACATCTAGGAGCAACGTACAATAGGCTCACAACGCATGAATACTGCGCAGATGAAAATATCAGGAATACCTATAACGCCTAATATGAGGCTAAGTCGACTTATGGAGCGACTGGTGAGAATGTGTCTCATAAACTGAGAGAAATTATTTCTCTACAAGTATATTTTTCCAGGAAGGTGTCATCAAAGTATAATACAATTCTGGCAATTACACAATGCATACAAAAAATTCATACCATAATTTCGTATTAGATATCTTAAATTTATGATTTATAAAGAAAAATCATTAAAGAACAGCGGTGAATAAGTATCATGAACCGCTAAGTAGTGATACAATCATTATATTATTAAATTACAAATGTGTATCTATCTTGATATAGAAAGGAACTACTATAGACCTAGACATATTAAGACGTCTAAGACCTAATAGTTATGTGGAATCATGTGGGCATCTTGACAGAATGTCTGCCATCACATTATCTGATCCACGAATAGCTCGCACAGAGAAATGAAAAGGTTGAAGAGCAATTGCATATCGAGTAGACCTCGAGCTCTTCAAATTCTTACTCTGTATAGCAGTAAGAGCTTTTTGGTCGGTTTCTACTATGAAATGTGCGCCTAGAAGGAATCTTTGTAGTTTGAGAATTGACCAAACCATAGCTAATAGCTCACGGTCTAAAACCGAATAATTCCTTTCTGCCGCATTAAGTTTTCTGGAAATATACATTACAGGATGCAGAGTTCCAGAGTACTCTTGCATTAGTGCCGCTCCAATCCCAGTGGATGAAGCATCACTACGAAGAACAAATGTCTTATCTTTAGTAGGTAACACTAAAATAGGTGGTGTTGAAAACAATGTTTTAATCTTATCCAAAGAGCATTGGCATTCCTGAGACCAGTGGACCATATTAGGCGAACCTTTCTTTAAAAGTGTAGAAAGAGGTGCCATGATAGAGGATAGATTCTGAATGAATCTGCCATAAAATTGAATAAGACCTAACAGACTTCTCACCTGTTTTTTTAGTCTTAGGGATAGAGATGTTAAGTATCTTACTAGTATTATGGTCCTCTGTCTTTAGGAAACCATGACCAACTCGGTGGCCTAGGAAAGAAATTTCGCTAAAACCAATATAGGCTTTAGAGGGTTTCGCTGTCAGGTTGTGCTCGCGCAAAGTAGACAGCAATTCATCTAACCCTGAATAGTGATCTTCCCAAGTATCGCTGAAAAGACAGATGTCGTCTAGATATGCAATGACATCTGACCGATAAGATAGGATTCGGCGCATCATGCGTACAAATGTAGCTGGTGCGTTCATAAGACCGAAAGGCATAAAATTCCATTGGAACAAACCTCTAGGTGTTGAAAAAGCCGTGAGAGGTTTGGCGCGTTCAGATAAAGGTACTTGCCAATATCCTTTAGACAAATCAAGTTTAGTGAAAAAATGAGATTTGGAAAGTCGAGTAAGTAGCTCTTCCAGTAAAGGCATAGGTTCGGCATCGAACTTCGTTACTTGATTCAATTTGCGATAGTCAACGCAAAGACGTATGTTATTGTCTTTTTTCCGAACAATAACCATCGGCGAAGAATATGCAGAGGTGGATGGTTCGATTATTTTCAAATCTATCATCTCATCCAACTCTTTCTCGACCTGTGCTTGAAAATGTATAGGGATAGGATAAGGTCTAACCCTAATAGGAGTATGGTCAGTTAGAACAATGTCATGTTCAATGACATGAGTTTGTCCAGGGATGTCAGTGAGTACATCCTGAAATGTTTGCAACATAGTTGAAACTTGTCGCTGTTCTCCTAGAGACAAATCAGGAGAGACAGTAACGTTCTTCCATGATTCACTAGAATGAAGTGGGATCATTGGAAGAGGAAGATTTACATCTGAAAAACTCGTTTCCTCATCCTGTATCACGGACAGTGATGAGTAATGACCATGTTGTACTGGAGAATCGTCCGTTGCTTGGAAAATGGGTTGTAAATAATCCGGACGTTCATGGAATTCAGTAAGCATATTGATGTGGAAGGTTTTATGCTTCCCATCAATATCGACAATATAGTCGACATCGGAAATTTTCGATATTATATCGTACGGACCTTTCCAAGAAATAAGTAGTCTGTTTTCCCTACAAGGTAGTAATACAAATGCTTTGTCACCAGGACAAAGTTGTCGTAAGCATCTCTTCTTATTGGCAAATTGCCTTGCCTTCTGTTTCGCAAATTCGGAAGAAGAAGTTGCTAATTTGCATGCTTCGATAATCTTTTGTCTCAACGCGATGACATATTCGTAAGATGACTTTGTGTCATCGTCAATATTGTCAGCTGTTATGAGATCATGAAGCAAAGACATAGGACCGCGCGGACGCGCGCCAAAGACAAGTTCAAAGGGAGAAAACCCTGTATGTTCATTGGGGACCTCTCTGTAAGCGAAGAGGGCCGCAGGTAAAACTCTGTCCCAGTCTTGAGGATGATCCTCAGTTATCTTCCCTAGTAAGTTTTTAAGTGTTCTATTAAGGCGTTCGACCATCCCATTAGACATTGGATGGTAGATACTACTTAAAGATCTATCTATCTGCAGAGTAGACATTACTTGAGACATGGTATCTGATATTAGTTGGGTGCCATGGTCTGATAATATCTCTCCGGGGAAACCCAGACGAGAAAATATAAGCCAAAGAGCATCTGCAATATCAGCAGTAGTAATGCTCTTCAGAGGAATAGCCTCTGGCCAACGTGTGCACATATCAACACACGTCAAGATAAACTGATGTCCTCTGGCAGACTTGATCTTAAATGGACCAATAATGTCTATGGCCATTTTTTGAAACGGCCGAATAGGAATGTCTGCCGCCTGAATGGGTGCAGCATGGCGTGGACCTTTGGATTTAACTTCCTGACATACTTTACAAGATCGACAATAAATCCGTATGTCCTTGTTTACCAATGGCCAAAAGAAAGCCGCAAGAATTCTTGACTTAGTACGGGAAAAACCCATGTGTCCAGCACACTGAGAGTCGTGAGCGTGCTGCAAAATTTTAACTCTCAAATTCTTGGGAACCAGGATTTGAGAATGACTTGACGTAATGGAGTCTTGAACCATACGTACAAGTACGCCATTCTTCTTTGTAATCCACGATTTACGACTTGTGTCTTTATTCGGATCACCTTTAGTTGCAAGAATAAAGAATTTCTTCAGAGTGGGATCATCTTCTTGCTGTTTTATAAACGAGTCACGAGAAATTACCAAGGGATCATCTTGGTTATGCACTTCATTATCTTCAGTAGATGAAGTTTGAGGCATATTAAGAGCTTGAGCTCTAGTGACTACAGCGTTAGCAATCTGCATGTTTTGCTTTTCCCACGCGGAAATTTGTTGCGGAGTGCATTCTTTGACTCCATGAATGCGACCGATGATAAGGTCAGCGATCGGATTTGGAAGAAGACATGCGTGTACATCTCCTGTAAAGAAAGGAGTAGCAATCCTAATGATAGCAGTAGAGTATTTCTCTAATGTGCCGCCAAATGTTACACATTTGACTACTTGTCCAGTGGCACGGGAAGGATCTACGAGTGACTGCCTAACACCAATTGTGGTGCATCCAGAATCAAATAGAACGGAGACTGGATTGTTATGTACTAAACCCTTATGTAGGACAAGAGAACCTCTTCCATCATGCGCGACTGATGCAGGAAGAGCAGGAAGAGGATGGCCACAGCTTAAAGTAGACACTGTGGTTGGCTCAAATAATGTTTTGCATTGGGGGCACTGAGATGCTCTCCCAAAATCAAAAGCGGAACATGCCATATTACTAGCGTCATTATTATCTTTACTCTGTTTATAGGCTTCATGAGACTCTTGCTGTGCAGAGTTTGCCTGAAAATGTGGTTTATGTCTTCTGTTTTGAGATCTACCTCGGTTATTATTACCTCTGTAGTTATTGTTACCTCTATTGTAACCCCTATTTGGGTTTGAGTCATAGTTCTCTTGGTTACCATTATCATATTCATTATAATGAGTATCTCTGTAATTGTGATCTTGTTGACTCCAAGACGGATACCTCGGATAGTTTCTATAATTACTTCCTCTATGGAAATTCCTATAATTATGACCACCCCTGTGTCGAGAGCTATCAGCTCGTCTCCAGTTCTTTCGAAGAAGAACCCTGAAATGATTGGTTACCTTGGTTTTGATAACTATTATGGTTACCTTTATTCTCAAATCTGTTTTTGGGGTCCCTGAAATCTGTGTGAATAATTGGGATTGTATGGTGTTGCTGAAGCAACTGGCATACTCTCCTTAATCTTAGCGTTGCCAAAAGTCACGTCGGGGTGTGCAGTGACATATTGGGAACAATATTCTTCCATTTCCTTTAGTGATTTGGGTTTACGCTCATGTATAAATTCAAGGAATGGTTTGTTAACACATGACATAATCTTATCTCTGAGCAACAAATCCATAAGTCCTTCATACGTTTTTTCTGTTTTGGAAAGCTCAATCCAACGATCAACTGTGAGACGTGCCTTTGCAATGAATTCTGAGAATTCTACACCTGTCTCAGGCACCATCGTCTTAAACAAAAGGCGATAGCCTTCCTCACTTAGCTGGTATTTTTTTTTTATCAAAGCCGCCCTAATGACATCATAATTATCCTTATCTGCTTCTCCTACAAGGCATAACCTAGTCAGAGATTCACCTTTCAAGTTTTCTGCTAATTGGTTAGCATATTGTGATTTATCCACATTATGAGTACGACAAGAACGTTCAAATCTATCCAGCCAGAATGTAATATCGTCACTGGACTGATTGAACGGTGGAACCTTAACCTTGTAAGTAGAAGGTTTACCATTACCACTAGATGCCTGATTAACATTACTCATACTTGTCAATCTTAATTTCTCTAACTCAAATTCATGTTCTCTTATTGCTTTTTTTTTCTTCAGCTTCTCTGTCTAATCTTTTTTGTTCAGCTTCACTGTCTAATCTTTTTTGTTCCGCAGCAGCTTCTCTTTCTACTTTTTTTTGTTCAGCTTTAATTCTCATTTCCTTTCCCTGCATCTGCTATTCCTTTTGTTCAGCAGAAGCAGTAGATTCTCCGTCTAGTCTTTTCTCTTCAGCTGTTAATCTTCTCTCTTCAGCTGCTAATTTTTCTCTTCAGCTAGAGCTTTTCTTTCCTCTGCAGCAGCAGCTAATGTCTTGTCATATTGAGCAACTGCCCATTCTTCTAATTGTTGACCAGTCTTATCAAGGGATTTCCCTTGTGCAATGAAGTATTCTAATGTAGACATGATGTCTAACAATAATACTAATTACTTGAAACAATAATAATACCACAAGTTCTTAATGACTTGATTAATCAGTACACTATCTCAATCTCAGTGGGTCACAAGCCTTAATAAGGTCTTGTATAATTTCTTGTATACCAGTAATAATAATAAAGTACTGGTTTATACCATAATCCAAGTGCAGTGCACAAGCAATAGTGTCTTATGAAATATACCTATATAAAACATATGTCAACCAACAGCATACATAAAGTACAAATAAGACTGACAATACGAAAACGTTTGCAGAAATCAAATAAATCAAATAGGGAAATCAATGAAAATAATCACTGAGTCTGCAAGGAATAACAACACAAATGACGTCACAGTATATGAATATAAATTGTGAATAGAACTGAAAGATAGAAAAGGGTAGACCAACAAATTACAAACAAATCAAAACAAAACTAAAGAACAAAGAAATATTACAAAAATAACAATAATTACAGTCTTCACAGCAAACACAAATAGCAACTAGTTGTTGCAAGCAAATTTCCAATTAAGGAAATTGCACCTAAAGAAAACGCCCACAACGGACCCTCTATGACGTGGGATATTCTGTTGTGAGGACACCGCCCAACCTAAACACAACCCGCTGACATATAAACTAATATACTATACAAACAAATAACATATAACAACATATAATCATAAATGCATATATCATGTGTGTAATATATAAAGCACTGTGTTGCAGATAGGATGCTCAGTTATACATTAAATAATGAAATGTGTTGGAAAGAGTTTCAGTTCATAAATATAATGGCACAGTTTCTGAATAAACAAAGTAAACTGCCACTTTAATCAATACTAGATTTTTGATTTAATCTATTACAATGTTCAACAATATGAGTATCAGAAGGTCCAACGATGAAATTTACGCACTTATGTTCAACAATACTGCAACAATAGAACAGTTTATGGCCTTCAAAGTATCATCTCTGTACTGTGAAACTCTGTAATGTCTAAGCGTAAAAATGTCAACAACGCTGACCTAGATACTGCATTCACTTGATAGGTCACGTGACAAAGTGTTGACAAAGAGCAAACTAATACTGCAAGTGTGTCGTATCAGCCACAGGAAACGGTCTGGTATCGGTAGTCTGTTGACTTCTCAACTTCTGCGAGGTCAAACCCAGAAAGCTGGCTCACCAGTGTTAAATATTCTTCTTTGTTGAATTCCACCAGAGTTAAATGCTGTTTCTATATATACTGTTGAATGGTGTATAGATATGAAATTGTATTGTTCCTTGTTCACACTGACATCAACTATTTACAGGACCACAGTGTTAAGAGGTATGGTGGTCTGTGGAAGCTCCAATGTTAAAGACTTGTTGTTGGCCCCAGCGTTGCTCGTCAGAGTGGTTGTTAGGAATAGGAATATCAACTCGACCTACGCAGTGGTGTGTAGACATAGAGTGAGAGTATAATACGCGAATGATGAAAGAGTTCGAAGAGTTGATAAATGTTCTTTTTCTCACTCATGTATGGCTGGAAGTCATCGACGCCAACTGCTGTGTACTTTTTGTTACAGTTTAATTGGACGTACACATTCGACAGCACGGATACAGTGACAAATCACAGGTTGGCATAATACATCATGGTACAATTGATAATAAATGGTCTTGCAATGATACATGGGCACTCGTTGAATAATAGCACAATGGAATGTCAGTAGACAAGCACTCAGTATTGCCCATATATATATCATCTGAGTTTACTGACAAAGCACGTCAGTTTATAAACAATATTCAAGATGGCTTCTAGACCTAACCTCGTCTAGCGAAGATTCCTTTAAATAATGTTCAGCACATATTTTTCATATAATCATATTGAACCGCTAGTAATGGGTTCTCATCTGTAGCAGTGATCTCTGGACTCATCAAGCGATAATACGGGGCATCCCTTTTCTCTTCTTGAAAGTCACAAAATATTTGGATACAAGATGGCTGCTGTCGTGAGCTGTCACTCACTTTAGGATACAAACTGGAATCTGTATCAAAGTTAATCCTACATTAAATGTTCTCATTGCTCTGTAGATTCTATCATGATGCAATTGACTTCATCATACAATATGGTGCTGCTAGAAATGAATGTCATCTTCATCTAGTTAAATATTCTCTCAGACGTACAAATCGTGCGTCTGCTTATCGAAAACGATGGCTTCGTAAGAGTTCATAAGAAATGCTTTTGTTACCTTGGTATCAGAAATATGATTCTGCCATTCCTTGGCAATAAGAATAAACACTGGGGTAAAGCATACACGATAGGTCTAGACGACTATCACTTTCCCCATAAATATTGAGATCACTTTTTCCGGCGACAAGCCGATACAGAAAAACACGACAGCCCCCCATCATCAGGGCGAAGCCAAATCACACCTCTCTAGCCACACATCCGCTGAACAGCCTTTGACCTTTCTAGCGACAAAGAACATATAGTTCGACTTAGATATGTAAAGATATACAGATATAAGACAGACTCGTCCTACCTAGACAAACACTACACATAAATTCAGGCCATAGATATTCTGAAGCAAGAACAATCTATTTCTACCCAAACAAAGAATAAATCGCAGTAAAACTGGATTCGTCCGCGGAGTTCGATCTGAGACTCCTTTCAAGGGGAAGTAACTCAATATTGACTTTTCCTTAAGCAAAAAAGTTTCTATTTTGTTTACAAAATATTTGCGAACATAACAAGCATACAAATGTATAATATTGCAAGATATCAAAGACTGCACGTAACAGTCTTACCACACCTCCCGGGAAAAAAAAATGAAACATTTTTTTTTTTTTTTGAAATACATCTAGGAGCAACGTACAATAGGCTCACAACGCATGAATACTGCGCAGATGCAAATATCAGGAATAAATATAACGCCTAATATGAGGCTAAGTCGACTTATGAAGCGACTGGTGAGAATGTATCTCATAATCTGAGAGAAATTATTTCTCTACAAGTAAATTTTTCCAGGAAGGTGTCATCAAAGTATAATACAATTCTGGCAATTACACAATGCCTAAAAAATTCATACCATAATTTCGTATTAGATATCTTAAATTTATGATTTATAAAGAAAAATCATTAAAGAACAGCGGTGAATAAATATCAATGAACCGCTAAGTAGTGATACAATCATTATATTATTAAATTACAAATGTGTATCTATCTTGATATAGAAAGGAACTACTATAGACCTAGACATATTAAGACGTCTAAGACCTAATAGTTATGTGGAATCATGTGGGCATCTTGACAGAATGTCTGCCATCACATTATCTGATCCACGAATAGCTCGCACAGAGAAATGAAAAGGTTGAAGAGCAATTGCATATCGAGTAGACCTCGAGCTCTTCAAATTCTTACTCTGTATAGCAGTAAGAGCTTTTTGGTCGGTTTCTACTATGAAATGTGCGCCTAGAAGGAATCTTTGTAGTTTGAGAATTGACCAAACCATAGCTAATAGCTCACGGTCTAAAACCGAATAATTCCTTTCTGCCGCATTAAGTTTTCTGGAAATATACATTACAGGATGCAGAGTTCCAGAGTACTCTTGCATTAGTGCCGCTCCAATCCCAGTGGATGAAGCATCACTACGAAGAACAAATGTCTTATCTTTAGTAGGTAACACTAAAATAGGTGGTGTTGAAAACAATGTTTTAATCTTATCCAAAGAGCATTGGCATTCCTGAGACCAGTGGACCATATTAGGCGAACCTTTCTTTAAAAGTGTAGAAAGAGGTGCCATGATAGAGGATAGATTCTGAATGAATCTGCCATAAAATTGAATAAGACCTAACAGACTTCTCACCTGTTTTTTTTAGTCTTAGGGATAGAGATGTTAAGTATCTTACTAGTATTATGGTCCTCTGTCTTTAGGAAACCATGACCAACTCGGTGGCCTAGGAAAGAAATTTCGCTAAAACCAATATAGGCTTTAGAGGGTTTCGCTGTCAGGTTGTGCTCGCGCAAAGTAGACAGCAATTCATCTAACCCTGAATAGTGATCTTCCCAAGTATCGCTGAAAAGACAGATGTCGTCTAGATATGCAATGACATCTGACCGATAAGATAGGATTCGGCGCATCATGCGTACAAATGTAGCTGGTGCGTTCATAAGACCGAAAGGCATAAAATTCCATTGGAACAAACCTCTAGGTGTTGAAAAAGCCGTGAGAGGTTTGGCGCGTTCAGATAAAGGTACTTGCCAATATCCTTTAGACAAGTCAAGTTTAGTGAAAAAATGAGATTTGGAAAGTCGAGTAAGTAGCTCTTCCAGTAAAGGCATAGGTTCGGCATCGAACTTCGTTACTTGATTCAATTTGCGATAGTCAACGCAAAGACGTATGTTATTGTCTTTTTTCCGAACAATAACCATCGGCGAAGAATATGCAGAGGTGGATGGTTCGATTATTTTCAAATCTATCATCTCATCCAACTCTTTCTCGACCTGTGCTTGAAAATGTATAGGGATAGGATAAGGTCTAACCCTAATAGGAGTATGGTCAGTTAGAACAATGTCATGTTCAATGACATGAGTTTGTCCAGGGATGTCAGTGAGTACATCCTGAAATGTTTGCAACATAGTTGAAACTTGTCGCTGTTCTCCTAGAGACAAATCAGGAGAGACAGTAACGTTCTTCCATGATTCACTAGAATGAAGTGGGATCATTGGAAGAGGAAGATTTACATCTGAAAAACTCGTTTCCTCATCCTGTATCACGGACAGTGATGAGTAATGACCATGTTGTACTGGAGAATCGTCCGTTGCTTGGAAAATGGGTTGTAAATAATCCGGACGTTCATGGAATTCAGTAAGCATATTGATGTGGAAGGTTTTATGCTTCCCATCAATATCGACAATATAGTCGACATCGGAAATTTTCGATATTATATCGTACGGACCTTTCCAAGAAATAAGTAGTCTGTTTTCCCTACAAGGTAGTAATACAAATGCTTTGTCACCAGGACAAAGTTGTCGTAAGCATCTCTTCTTATTGGCAAATTGCCTTGCCTTCTGTTTCGCAAATTCGGAAGAAGAAGTTGCTAATTTGCATGCTTCGATAATCTTTTGTCTCAACGCGATGACATATTCGTAAGATGACTTTGTGTCATCGTCAATATTGTCAGCTGTTATGAGATCATGGAGCAAAGACATAGGACCGCGCGGACGCGCGCCAAAGACAAGTTCAAAGGGAGAAAACCCTGTATGTTCATTGGGGACCTCTCTGTAAGCGAAGAGGGCCGCAGGTAAAACTCTGTCCCAGTCTTGAGGATGATCCTCAGTTATCTTCCCTAGTAAGTTTTTAAGTGTTCTATTAAGGCGTTCGACCATCCCATTAGATATTGGATGGTAGATACTACTTAAAGATCTATCTATCTGCAGAGTAGACATTACTTGAGACATGGTATCTGATATTAGTTGGGTGCCATGGTCTGATAATATCTCTCCGGGGAAACCCAGACGAGAAAATATAAGCCAAAGAGCATCTGCAATATCAGCAGTAGTAATGCTCTTCAGAGGAATAGCCTCTGGCCAACGTGTGCACATATCAACACACGTCAAGATAAACTGATGTCCTCTGGCAGACTTGATCTTAAATGGACCAATAATGTCTATGGCCATTTTTTGAAACGGCCGAATAGGAATGTCTGCCGCTTGAATGGGTGCAGCATGGCGTGGACCTTTGGATTTAACTTCCTGACATACTTTACAAGATCGACAATAAATCCGTATGTCCTTGTTTACCAATGGCCAAAAGAAAGCCACAAGAATTCTTGACTTAGTACGGGAAAAACCCATGTGTCCAGCACACTGAGAGTCGTGAGCGTGCTGCAAAATTTTAACTCTCAAATTCTTGGGAACCAGGATTTGAGAATGACTTGACGTAATGGAGTCTTGAACCATACGTACAAGTACGTCATTCTTCTTTGTAATCCACGATTTACGACTTGTGTCTTTATTCGGATCACCTTTCGTTGCAAGAATGAAGAATTTCTTCAGAGTGGGATCATCTTCTTGCTGTTTTATAAAAGAGTCACGAGAAATTACCAAGGGATCATCTTGGTTATGCACTTCATTATCTTCAGTAGATGAAGTTTGATGCATATTAAGAGCTTGAGCTCTAGTGACTACAGCATTAGCAATCTGCATGTTTTGCTTTTCCCACGCGGAAATTTGTTGCGGAGTGCATTCTTTGACTCCATGAATGCGACCGATGATAAGGTCAGCGATCGGATTTGGAAGAAGACATGCGTGTACATCTCCTGTAAAGAAAGGAGTAGCAATCCTAATGATAGCAGTAGAGTATTTCTCTAATGTGCCGCCAAATGTTACACATTTGACTACTTGTCCAGTGGCACGGGAAGGATCTACGAGTGACTGCCTAACACCAATTGTGGTGCATCCAGAATCAAATAGAACGGAGACTGGATTGTTATGTACTAAACCCTTATGTAGGACAAGAGAACCTCTTCCATCATGCGCGACTGATGCAGGATGATCGTTATATATGTCGTCATCGGTGTCTCATTATTCAATCTGAGTCGGAGCAACGCAGAGGGACCAGACGGCAAATTTTGGATCGCTTTAATGAGCAGTTGTCTGGGTTACATGTTACCTAACCCTAAGATAGGATGAGTTTTTACGTGACTTTACCCAGCAATGCCTCTATGAAAATATACCCAAACAATAACGCGGGTCACTTTTTCGTCAAATTGCCACAGACTATAGACTTGACTTCGCGTTACGAGGTTGGTTTGGTTGAGATTCAATTTCCCAAAAGTTATTTTAACGTGCTAGAGGATGATGTATGGATACATTTCTTTCCCAACAAAGAAGATGAGTCTATACTACTCACGTTACCTGCTGGTCTATACACGTCACCCGACACGCTGATCGACGAGTTGAATCGTTTGCTTTTAGCCAAGGATGTGGATGAAAAAGCCCGCGTTAAATTCCATTTTAACAATAATAAGGCCACCTTGAATCTGTATGATCCGGAAGTTGAAGTTAGAATTAGCGAGACGTTGAAACACATGTTAGGTTTTCCTGCCTCGCTCACCACAGACGTCGACCCAATACTACGAGGCGAGACTGAAGTACAAATGGATAGCGACATGAAAAATGTATACGTGTACTGCGATCTCGTAGCGGCGAGACCGGTTGGAGATGCCTCTGTCCCTTTGTTACGGATTGTTCCTATTTTGGATAGGACTACCGCTTCTGTTTTCAGGATTTACGACAATCCACACTACGTACCCCTGAGCCGTTTTTCGTTTGACGCGGTGGAAATCCTTTTAACTAACGATCAGGGTAAGACTATCCCATTCACTAGCGGAGCTTCGGTGTTGACACTACACTTCCGAACTCACAGACGGTTTGATTTTGACTAGAAGAAAAAAATGGTCAGACACGTACCCATCCGACGAAACCCCAAGATGTATGAGGAGTTTTACTGCAACCAAGCTGGCCACGGGATGCCAGTGTTTATCGGAGGCAGAAGTCAAAGAGGACATGGTTTGGGTAGTTTTTTCGGCGGGCTCGGTCGCATGGTTCTCCCGTGGTTAAAAACTGGAGGTAAAGCTTTACTCAGAGAAGGGCTAGGGACCGGTCTACAGGTCGCGAGCGATGCGTTAGCCGGCAGAAATGTTGGTGAGGCATTTCGTGAACGAGTCAAGGAGTCGGGTCAACGTTTATTACAGGGAGCGGTTGAACACCTCACCACTAACCAATCGGGTAGCGGGCTTAGAAGAAAAAGAAAAACGAGAGCTGCCCCACCTGGCGACCCGAAACGAATAAAACGCAGTAACCGAGCTCGACCTTCTCATTCTCACCAGAAGAAGCGAAAGTACTCTGATATATTTGAATGATGGCGCTTATTCACCCCAGCTCGTGCGAGTGTCTTCACAGTGGTCTAGATTTGTTTAGCGTACCACCAACGCAGACAGCCGTAGAAGAGGGACAATTTGTGGAGATACATCCGTTGGCTACCAACGGGCTGATCACCCGTTTGCCAGTCACTTCGATTACGGAAACAACAGCAAATGGATTGATTTGCCGTTGCCCTAAAGACGCCAATAGGCGTGATGGGAAACAATGGCAAAGAAAACCTATCTGCTGTTGCCCTAAGACGCCACTAGGCGTAATGGCCACTGACTGCTTTGACGGTCGGTGGCTAAGGACGGAAGAAGAAGAGAAAGAATCCGTTGGCCGTCTTAGCCCCCGGAGCCCCGGTGGAATTTGTAATTTCGGGAAACGGTGAAGAATATCTAGATTTGTTCAATACTTTTCTGCACGTGCGCGCCAAAGTTACGTTAGCTAATGGCGGCGCATTACCCGCTGATGCAGAGGTGGCCCCGATCAACTATTACCTGCACAGTTTATTCTCCCAAGTCGACGTTTCACTGAACGACACGCTGATTACACCCAGCGAGAACACCTACCCTTATAGAGCTTACCTGGAAGCCACGTTGAATTACGGGAGGAACCCAAACGAGGCCATCTGACATCGGCTCTGTTTTACAAAGACACGCCAAATTTTATTACGGAAACAACTGGTGACAATAACAACGGGTTAAGACTGCGTCGACATATAGCGGCTGGTTCTCAGGAGATTGATATGATGGGTCGTTTACATTCAGATATCTTCGCTCAAGATCGTTACCTGTTAAATGGTGTGACAGTTAAAGTAAAACTCACCCCGTCTAAAGATGCCTTCAACGTGCTGGGACACGACCCCACCGCTGGTTATAAATCTATTATAACTTATGCGGCCTTGGTTGTCCGGAAAGCCAAATTAAATCCCGCCGTCTCTCTAGCCCACGAGAAAGCCTTGGTGCGAGGTAATGCCAAGTACCCCTTGAAACGAGTTGTGCTAAAAACTTTCTCTATCCCTAGAGGTATGCTATCGCACATGCAGGATAATCTGTTTCTCAGTCAAACACCTACACGGATCGTGATTGGTCTAGTCACTTCGTCCGCTTTTAACAGGTCGTACACGTCTAACCCGTTCAATTTCGCTACCTTTGGTCTGATATATTTGAATGTCAGCGCGGACGGCAGAACCGTCAGTGGCAAGCCTTTGTCCATGGATTATGAACACAACCAGTACGTGAGAGCCTTCTTCGCGACGAATCTAGCTATGGGACTGGTTGGTAAAGACGCCGACAACGACCTCGAGTATAGACATTTTAAGCACGGTTACGCCTTATACGCCTTTGACCTCACCCCCAGTCTACTAGACGGTGACCAGTTTGAGATGGCCAAGTCGCGCCCAGTCTCAGTAGAACTTAAATTCGCCGAGATCACACCCGAACCATTACAGGTTCTCGTCTACGCCGAGCAAGACTCGATCTTGGAGATCTCGAAATCACGCCAAGTTTTGACAGACTACACCACTTAGACAATGAATACAGACGAGATACGCACCATCCTCCTGTCAGACATATTTGTTAAACGAACTGGGCTCGTTAAAGTGTTAGCTCGTGACCAATTACCTCTACGCATCGATCCGACCAAGACGGCTGCTTTCGTCATCAACACTGATCCTAGCTATTGCCCGGGTGACCACTGGGTCGCTCTATATTATAACGGACTTGGTACTTTTGAATATTTTGATTCTTTTGGACTACCACCTACACACTCGGATCTGATTAATTTTATAGCCAGAAACTCTACTCGACCTGTTAACTACAACGCCAGACATTTACAAGATGTAGTCACCAACGTTTGTGGGCTCTACGCCATTTATTTCATCTTGATCAAAACACGAGGTGGTACTATGCAGCGGGTCCTACTACCCTTTTCGGCTAGACAACACGCCAACGATCGATTAATTTTTCGATTAGTCAGAGGAACCACCAGATGACTTTCATAGACAATAGACAGGTGTTTGTATTTTTTGCTATCGGATTTCTCCCCAACACGACCTTGTGTCATTGTTCCCACGCAACCACATCGACGAATCACGACCTGGCTAACACACGCTCGATGTTCGACGAATCAAATCCTAGCTAGGGCACGCCTAAAAAAACCCAGATTGAACTGGTATTCCTGCATATAAACACTTGGAAGACACTTTATTAACGCCGTGATAACGACAGATACACCTCGTTGAAAATGACTGCTCCCAACAACTGGGTCTACATCAAGAGAAGTGATGAAATGCTTAAACCTTTGGCTAGTGGTCTGAAGGCTGCGTCTGTAAGTGTTTACCGAGGTCAACCTTTACTTCACGTGCGAAAATATTTTGGTGAATCCTAACTCAAATTTCCTACCAAACACGGCATTACGTTAACTCGATCCGAGTTTGACCATTTGTTGACATTACAGAGCGAAATCCTCGCCGAATTTGACCGATTACAGCCACCAAGCACGGATACCTATCCTACTACTGGCACCAGTACCACATTTGACCAGTACATCAACTCCAGCTGTTACCAACCAACAGAACCGAGTTTGTTTCCTACCACAGACCTATCCGATGTCACCAATCTACCCCCGAAGAGACCTACCACCTTCACTAACCTGTTTGACGAATACATGAACTCTAGCTGTCCAGTATCACCAGACCCGAGTTGGTTTCCTACGACCACCACCACAGACCTGACCGATGTCCCTAATCTACCACAGAAGAAGAAGAAACCTACCAAGCGATTGAGAGTTGTCCTTTAGTATTTGAAAAAATAAAATATATATTAACTAAAACGCTTTTTTGTTACCTATATCGTCCGTTGTATGTCTAACTGTTGTAAAATATGTATATAAATATATGTCTAAATATATCGTATAACTGTTCGTCTAACTGTTCGTATAACTGTTCGTGTAACTGTTGTAAAATATGTATATAACTATCGTCTTCCTGTTATCGTCTTCTTGTTGTCGTCTTCTTGTTATCTAAAAATCTCAAAGTCTAACTATTATCCTCTTCTTGTTATCGTCTTCTTGTTATCTAAATATATATCTCTAAAAGTCTAAATATATATCGTCTTCTTGTTATCTAAATATAACCTCTTCTTGTTATCTCAAGTCCGCCATCTTGCCACATTTTCCTTATATAAAAAGTAATCCCGCCATCTTACGCCATATACCCCTCTTCTTGTTATCTCAAGTCCGCCATCTTGCCCCACCTGAATGCGCTTATATAAAAATCACGCGCCGCCTGGCGTTTTTGCTATATAAAAGTCACGCGCCGCCTGCGCCGCCTGAATGTGACCTGTTTTGCTACTAACGTTTTACCATCTGTTCCACTCGGGTATGCAGTTCACATGAAAGAAACGTACAACAACATGAAACAACTGTTACACACCATCAACTATAACAAGTATAAGTGGCAGATTTGTGGTGACCTGAAGGTCATTGCCATCTTGATGGGGTTACAGCAGGATTACACAAAGTTTTGCTGTTTCCTCTGTCTGTGGGACAGCCGTGCCAGGACTTCCCACTACAAGAAAAAGGATTGGTCCCAACGACAATCACTTAAACCAGGGAAAAAGAATGTACTTAACGAACCACTTGTAGAATCCCACAAGATCTTGCTCCCTCCTCTCCACATCAAACTTGAACTAATGCAGAATTTTGTAAAGGCCATGGATCGAAATGGGGCAGAATTTTTATACCTTCGTGATAAATTTACAAGACTTAGTGAGGCCAAAATCAAGGAAGGTATATTTGTCGGCCCACAGATACGTCAGCTCTTCCGGGATCAGCGTTTTGATGATATCCTCACTGGTGATGAAAATTTAGCTTGGAATGCTTTCCAGCAAGTGGCCACAAACTTTCCAGGAAACAATAAGGCTGAAAATTACCAGGAGCTTGTAGAAACCCTCTTGCAGCGCTACGAGAGACTAGGGTGCAGCATGTCTTTGAAATTACACTTTTTACACTCTCATCTGGATTTCTTCCCTGCTAACTGTGGTGCTGTCAGTGACGAGCATGGGGAACGATTTCATCAGGACATTACTACCCTCGAAAAAAGGTACCAAGGGAAATGGAATACAGCAATGCTAGCAGACTATTGTTGGACCCTTGTGAGAGATGCTCCAGAAACTCATTACAAGCGACAGGCAAAAAGGCGTCGCTGTGAAACAATTCCGCTATGAGCATTATTATCATATGGTATGTCTATGCAAACGTGTAAAACTTGTTTTATAGATATTTAAGAAACTAGAGCTAATCTGGTGTTTTAACGGCCATTTTCATATTCAGCAGCCCAAACAACATAAAGGTAACTTGGTTTAATCTCAGATACACACAAAAAGTCAAAATTTGTTGTCCAGTGTTATCACAAACTATCGCCGGTCGTTAAGTAGCTATTAATTTGGTCGGCGTCTGATAGTTTAGTCGCATGATATTAAATAATAGGCACTTATAATAAATACGCACACTGAAATAAAGCGTTAATTATTTTCTGTCACTATCAGTCGCGCCTAGCCCCATCGAGGCCAGCTCCTTGACGTGGAGATGGGGCTCAAGTACAGCCATCAGCGGCCGAGAAACCAAGACTGGCCAGACCCTCCTACACTCGAGCAAGACCATAGTCTGCCCTAGCAAGTCAAGGTGCTGAAGACGGAGGCAACCAGCCAAGGGGCGCACCACAGCAATCAGGATGCCACGCACACACGCAATGGAAATATGTCTATATCTACAAAACGTTATGGCACTCGCCCTGTGACGGACACCCAGGCAGACGCAGTGCCGGGCCCTCTGCCTCAAAAGGGCCCAACCCCTACTACTGGGGGTCCTTCTCTATAGCCCCATGGAGTTAGGAGGCATGAGAATAGAGCTACTGACCAAGCAAAGCAAAGACCACTTAAAATAAGGCACTGGAATGCTGAAGGCGTCAACAGTAAAAAAGATGGCTGCAGCTAAAAACTAGAGCTCGAAAATATCTTTAATGAAGAGCAAGTAAATGTATGCTGCTTGCAAGAAACCCACCTCAACAAAGACATAGCCTTCAAAATCAGAGGCTACCAGTGCTACATATCCGACCGAATAGACAGGCGAACGGGTGGAGTACTGACACTCGTGAGGAATAACATCAGTGCATGTCAGCTTGAAACATATATAGAGGGGGCGGAATACCAGATGCTTCATCTCAGGACAGAAAGTACAGAATTCCACCTGCTCAACTACTACTGTCCGAGTGACCGCCCACTGGCACTAGACACAATCCCAGCAAAAGAAAGACTGATTGTGTGCGGAGACTTCAACAGCCACTCACAGAGCTGGGGCTATGATCACATGGACAGGAGAGGTGATGAGCTTGAAAACTGGCAGGATGACAATGGGCTTATCCTGATTAACCAGCCAATCGACCCACCAACCTTCTACTCGAGATCATGGCACACAACTTCTAAACCAGACCTGGCATTCCACTCACCAGGCCTGGAGTGGAACTCCACACGTGTTGTAGGGAAACAACTTGGAGGCAGCGACCACCGGCCAGTCTTCCTAATTGTGGAAAATGAACTTGTCAATGAGAGCTGCACTCTCTCTTGGTGGAACTACAAGAAGGTAAACTGGACAATGTACCAGCATCGTATCAGTATAACGGTTAGAAATCTGTCTGTAGACAAAGACATCAATAAGTTAGTCGATGAATTCAGCAGATGCATATTACAGGCTGCTAGTGTAACAATACCTAGAGGGGCTCGTAAGCACTACAAACCATATTGGAATAGTGAACTAGAGCAACTGCACAACGACGTGGAAACATCTCGAAAGCAGGCAGAGACCAGTCCATGCCAAGAACACCACAATAACTACCAGCAAGCTAAGGCCAAATTCCAAAGGGCCAAGTTACAGGCCAGGCGGAGAAGCTGGAAGGAGAAAACAGAGTCCTTGAACTTCGAAAGAGATACAAGGAAACTGTGGAAGCTGGTAAAACAACTTAATGATGAGGGTACAGGGAGAAACTCAAAGATTGCACTGTACAAAGATGTAAACATCCTCATGGGAAAACAGGCAGCTGATCACTTTGCAGACTCCTTTGCTAAAGACAACAACATCGAAGTTGTCACGAGAGGTTCAGATGTTATTAAAATTAAGAAGATATCCTGGACATAAAGGTGTATCAGATGATACCCCCTTCTCTGAAGAGAGTAAGAGTGTATAAACACAAAGTTAGGGTCAAACTATGTAAGTTCCCAGAGAAGATGGTGATGTAGTACTCTGAGTCCCTAACTGCTACCTCTCCTGATCCGCCTCTGTGATTATGGTATTTAATATTGTTATTGACTCTGCTAGGGGTAATTATATAACTAAATTCACCAACAAGAACTGTAATTCAACTTAAAGAATTTAAGAAAGTCTGCTGGTGAATATTTACAATTTAATTGAACAGTTACTCTTTTCTGTTTGAAAAGTATTAATATCAAATATTTTACAACATTAAATAAATAAGAACAGTTAAACACAAATGTCTTTCTCTTGGGTTACAATGTCTATCATCTTGTAGACAAAATAGCTGGCTTAATCATTCACTTGAAGGATTATTATTATGATTATTACAAGTTTATTGATACTCTATACTTGTTATGGTCATCACAAACTGGATGAAGTTATGTCTTTGGTGAGTATGGATAAGCTGCACATTTGCCCTAAGCAACTTATCTGGGTCACTGCAGATGGCTCCCTTATACTGGATAGAATCTTCAGATGAAATCTCCAGCAGTTACAGACATTCTGACTGGCCTGCTATCACAGACTGGCACTGTATTTGTTGCAACGTTAGTAAGAGAAGCCTCTTCTGATTTGGAGACTTTTGGTTATATGATTAAACCTGCAATGAATTCAAACGCAATCCCTGTATTTTTCTATCCATATCCCTCTATGACACAGATGGAGACGATAGACAGTTTCAGATAAGCGTGCTAGCAGATGCACAAGGTATAGTATAGTATCAACAATCATTTTAATTCAAAGTGATCACAATTTACTTCTACCTTCTTAATTATAAGTATTTTCCCATGATTCGCCTCCCTACAATAGTTTGGTTGGGGGTAAAACTATTAAGTAATATGTTAAACGATACTGTGAATCAATCCCTTTCATTCTTCTTTATGGTCCTGGTAGGTATCTCATTCCATTCAAGAAATACTTCTTTAAATACTTTTACCAACTTACAGACACAATTGACCATCTTTCTCAGTATATTAATATTTCCGAAGGCTGGCTTTGCCTCTCGAATTACACATGAGTCTGTAAGTTTCATCAGTACACACTGTCCATTCCTAACTCATCTTATACACGACGTATCGCACAGTTGGATTAATCAATATAATTACACACAAGTATATATATAATATAATATATAATATAATATATAATATAATATAATATAATATAATATATTATATATATATATATATATATATATATATATATATATATATATATATATATATATATATATATATATATCTATATGTATATATAGATTCGTTCTACCCTCAGGCACACACACAGACTAGCCCTCATTGGTTGATTAAGGTCTGCTAACAAGTGCAGAATGCAAACGCTGGCATTTACATTTACTCTGCTTTCCCCGCTCTCTGTGTTTTTCAAATCGTGACTGACCGGAGTTTGTTAGGCAAGTCTATTTATAGTCTGACCTCGGACGCAAGAGATGGAATTCCCTAGGAATGCAATAACTATCCTAAAATGTGGGTACCGTTTTGCCTTTTGTACAATGTAGGAAAACTACTTTTTTAATTATCTTCGTTATTCCTGATGCGATTTTAGTCAATTAAATTTTACCTTATACTTAGAATTAGGCTTTACAAATCTATATAATAATCTGTTTGGTTACTACTTGCATTTTCTGTTATGCATAGTTCAAACAGCTAAACTTAGGCCAACCTAAAGCTTCGAATGCATTTAACCTAAGATTTCTCCCGTCCTATAATAGTATTAGTAAAAGTATTACTACTTACGGTTAGAGTAACATCCCTAATATTGTTTTGATAACCTCTGCCAAGTGGTACTTCTTCTATACTGCTGTAGTAAAATTCCGAAGTTAATCATGTTACACAAATAGGGTCTTGCCATCTTTATTTTTCCCAGCGATAGTAAACACAGGACCAAAAAAGCGTTTTCATTGGTCATTGTATTTTATCTTTTTACAATGTATGTCGCGCCGTATGGCCAGAATATTTAGAATTCGGGATGTGAAACAGACGTCATTTCACGACAGAAATAAGCCCAGAGAAGCAACAGGATACTCTTGAGAAACAACAATACGCAGGACGAGATGGAACCATACCTGAAGTTATGGAGGCACCAATCACATTCAGTGAACTGGAGCTTGCAATATCAAAATTGAAAATGAGAAAGTCGCCAGGAGTTGAAGGAGTGTCCAATGAAATGATTAAGAACTTGGGAACCGCGGCAAAAACAAAGCTGCTGCAGATCTTCAATATCTGTTGGAACTCAGGCAGAGTTCCACAGACCTGGAGGGAAGCAATCATGATACCACTCCTAAAACCAGGAAAAGACAGTTCCACTGCCTCCAGCTACAGACCAATCAGCCTTACAAGCTGACTCTGCAAAACTATGGAGCGTATCATCAACCTCAGGCTACAGTGGTACCCTGAAAGTGAAAACCTTCTTGTACCACAGCAGGCGGGCTTTAGGCAGAGTTACTCTACCGAAGATCAGGCAACTTACCTTTCCCAAGAGATTGAGGATGCGTTTCAAGATAAGAAACTGGTACTAGCAGCATGGATAGATCTAAGGAAAACATTTGACAAGGTTTGGAAAGAAGGGCTTCTGAAGAAACTGAGAAACTGTAGAGTGAATGGTAGGATGTACAAATGGGTGAAAGCATACTTGCATAACAGAAGAGCCCGAGTACAACTTGATGGCCTCAAGAGTAAGCAAATTCTACTGCGTCATGGTGTCCCTCAGGGAGGGTTTCTGTCCCCCACACTTTTCCTAGTCTACATCAATGACCTGGTTGCTGAACTACCACATGGAATGAAAGTGGCAATGTACGCTGATGACCTGGTAATATGGTGCACAGATGAGCATGCAACAGTGGCCACTAAACTGCTAAAAAGAGCTATAGATGCCTTAACCTCAAGGGCAAATAGATGGTGTGTCAGCATCAACACAGACAAGTGCAGCACTACGCTTTTCACCCTCTCTCCCAAACAAAAAGCTGGTGTCATCAAGATAAATGAAGAGCTCCTGAGAGAAGATAAACAACCCACCTATCTCGGAGTTACATTCGATGATAGGCTGACATGGAAGCAGCACATCAACAAGGCAGCAACAAAGGCCAGGAGGAAGTTAGCCATCCTGAGAAAACTAAGTGGAACCACATGGGGAGCCAGCGGGAAAATACTTAGTAATGTTTACCAGCAGGGCATACAACCACACCTGGAATATGGGTCAGCTGCGTGGTGTCCAGCATCAAACACCACATTACAAGAGCTAGATAAGGTGCAAAACCAGGCGCTTAGGGTCATCACGGGGGCAATGAAATCAACGCCTATAGTGGAGATGGAGAAAATGGGGAGGAAACAAGCACTGCGAGAACGCAGAGACACGAAAGTGCTAACACAGGCAGAAAAGTTCCTCTGTGTGCCAAGCCATCCAATGAAGGACAGATTCCGAAACCTAGCAATGGGGCGATTGAAAAGAAGCAGCTTCATCCACAAGGCCAAACGATTTCGTAGACAAACCTCAGACCTGCCTGAAGTTGACAGCCCCCTAAAGTCTGTGCCAGAACAAACCCCTTGGAGAGAACAACCTGGACTACCAATACACATCCAGACAAAAGTGAAAGGAATATTCGACAGGGATGAACAGAACAGCGTGCAACGTAGGACAGTCACTCTCAGTTTCCTGGAAGATGAATACCCACAGGACCTCTGGGTCCGAGTATACACGGATGGGTCAGCACAGAATGCAGTCAAGAATGGAGGAGCAGGAGTGTACATAGAATACCCAAAACAACACTAGGGATACGGTCAGAGTACCAACGAGGAAATTCTGTAACAACTATGATGCAGAAATCCAGGCAATCAAGGTGGCAACTGAGAAACTGTTGAACACCAATCTCGGTCCACAGCCTGTGGTATTCCTGACAGATGCAAGATCAGCACTCCAAGCACTTCAGTCCAGAAAATTGCCAGGTATACAAGCCCTACTTTCTGAACTGTGCAACCAGTGCAGGGTCGCCATGCAATGGATACCGTCTCATTGGGGAATACCAGGAAACGAAAGAGCAGACCGACTGGCTAAAGAAGGTGCTACAGACGAGCAACCGGATGTACCAGTTACGTACCATCAGAAGAAAAAGATGATCAAATCAATCAGAAAGCCACCAACACCAAAGCAGGATGACTACCAAGCTATGAACAGATCAGAACAAATTGTCATTCTGCGCCTCAGAACAGGACACAACCGACTCCGCAGCCACATGTATACAAAATTCAAGATTGGCAATTCAGCCATGTGTACATGTGGACAGGCACTCCAGACTGCGGAGCACGTACTTCAAGATTGCCCCGAATATGATCATCATCTCAACCCGTAACCCGTCATGGGTCGTAGGGGTGCCATGGTGGAAGCATCAGCAGACAGGGTCCTCCACTGCTCTCTATCCTCAGCAATGCGTACAAGTGTGGAAAAACCGTGTCCTGCCCATTCTTTGATGTTATCAGCCCAGGATTTTCTTTGCCTTCCTCTTCTCCGTTTACCTTCGGCTGTTCCCTGGAGGATCGTTTTCGAAAGGGAGTCATGACGAGTTACATGCCCGAACCAGGCAAGCTTTCAACGTTTCACTACTGACAAAAGTGGTTCTTGGTGGCCTGCATAGGTGTTTATCTTCTCTCTAACATAGACATTTGTTTTGTGCTGTTTATAGCAAATGCGCAAAATTCTTCTATAACATTTATGCTCGAAAGCCTGAATCCTTCGCTCCATATCTGCAGTGAGTGTCCAGCCCTCACACCCATACAAGAGAATAGATAATACGAGTGATTTGTATAATATGATCTTCACAGGAAAACTGATGTTACTTTTCCAGATCACATTCAGCCTTGTCATGGCAGCTGAGGCCATTGTGGCGTTAAAAGTTTATATTCGTCAGTTGATTGTTTGTGCTCGTTTTCACACTGTGTCTGGGTTTATATAGCATAGGTCCACAAGATTCAGGACAGCCACAATAGTTCATTAACGATACTTTCTATGACTCGAAGATTCCACACAACGATCAATATAACAGCTGGATATTTTAGTAACATTCCATTTATTATTCACGTAGACAATACATCATTACACAGCATGCATAATTAGGTAGATTCAGCAACTTCTCTAATCCGTAGGTCCATATAAACACTACCTCATTCCTCTTCCTACCTTTCGTTGTATTTAATAAACATTAATATGTTTCAAGACACTTCTCTTTTAAATTTCCCATATTTCTACCATTGGGTAGAATACACATACACAAGTAGCCCATTCAGGGTCAACACACGCTCTGTCCATCTTTTCTCCACACTGCTCACGTCATGTGCGCAATACACATATCGACAAATTACTATCGTGCAGCGCTCATCAGCACCAAAATCCTATATATTTTCTAGCGTGTGGCGTGCAATAGCCGGCGCCACAGCCATCTCAAGTCTTGTCTTGATTTCTTTACTTGATCTTCCATCACTACATATATTGGACCCGAGATATTTAAAGGCGTTAACTTCTTCTAACGTTTGCCCATTTAACATAATGTTGCTCGGAACATGTTTCTTATGGCTATTCACCAATATCTTGCTTTTTTCTATATTAATTTCCATCCCATACGTTCTTGTTACTTTCTCCAGTCTAGAGGTAAGGTCTTGAAGTTCTGATTCTGTTCCAGCTATCAGATCGATATCATCAGCAAAACGTAGCTTGCAAAGAGGTCGGCCTCCAATCGATATGGTTGTTTTATAATCGTAGAGAGCCTCCTGTATAATATGTTCTAGATATATATTAAAGAGCACTGGAGACAGGATACATCCCTGGCGAACTCCTACAGTTGTTTTGAAAAATTCTCCAATGTCATTGCTTGCAAAAACAGCACTGCTTGCGTCCTTGTATAGTGCTTTAATGATATCTATGATGTTGGTATCAAAATTGAATTTTCTCATTATTTGCCATAAGCCTTCATGCCAGACTCGATCGAAGGCTTTTGTGAAATCGATGAAGTTATGGTATAAATCGTGTTGATGCTGGAGATGTTTTTCGATCAGTAATCTAATATTGAAGATTTGTTCTGATGTACTTCTCTTTGGTCTAAAGCCAGCCTGTTCCTCGGACAAGATTTCTTCTGATTTCTGTTTTATTCTGTTCAAAAGTATCTTTAACATCACCTTACTTGGATGACTAATAAGGCTAATGGTTCTATAGTTCTTGCACATTTTTAGATTTCCTTTCTTTGGAAGCGGTATTACTAATGATTGCGTCCACTCTTTTGGCCATTTTTTGTACTCCATATCTTCTGGCAAATTGTTGTCATGATTTTTACTATATCTGGTCCTCATATTTCAAGAGCTCTGCTGGGATATTATCCACACCCGGTGACTTCCCTGCTTTCATCGAACATATAGCCTCTTCCACTTCTTCCCGTAATATTGCTGCATTTCCGAGTTCCCTGTTTTCGCACTTAATGTTGTTTAATATGCTACATTCAGTGTCGAGTTTACAGTTATATAATTCTTTACAATATTCTGTCCACCTTCTCATTACAGCTGTCTTTTCATTGAGCAGAGCCCCATTGCTATCCTCTATGACAGTTACCCTGGGCTGTTGGAGTTTTGATAGTCTTCTTAATGTGTCAAAAGCTGCCTTGCTGTTACCTTTTATTAGCCCCGTATTAATGGACTCACATTGATCAACTACCCATTTTTCTTTGGCCTGTTTCATTTTCTTTCTAATATTTTTATTCACCATACTGTATTGCCATGCTGCTTCAGGAACCTCTTTCTTAACCTTTTTCATTTCTCGTCGTGTATCACATAACTTCAGAATGTCATCTGTAACCCATGGTTTGTTTATTTTCTTTCTTTTACCAAGTATTTCTGTTTTGATTATAGTTCTTTTTGAGTTTAAGCTTGAGCGTCATCAATACCATGTCGTGATCACTACCAATGTCGGCGCCAGGAAAAGTCCTAGTCTTGGCTTTATTAATACTGGACTTGAATCTTTTGGATACAAGAATAAAATCAATTTGGCCATGTATCTCAGTTTTCGGGGCATGCCACGTTGTTCTTCTTGATAACTTATGAGGAAATAGTGTATTTGCAAGAGTTAGTTTATAGTTGCTGGCAAATTCTAGTAGCCTTAGTCCTCGATCGTTGGTTTCTCCTGTCCCAAATTTCCCCACTGTGCCAGCCCACTGACCGTATGCATCTGGCCCTATTTTAGCATTCCAATCACCTAACACGATGAGAAGATCTTTCTTTGGAATTTTCTTAATTGTTTCATCCAGATTTTCATAAAATGTATCAATTGCCTCATCCTCATAGTCAGTAGTGGGGGCATATACCTGTATGATGGAGATGTTCTTTGGATGTGCTGCAATACGTATGGTAATAAGCCTGCTATTTATTGGGGTGCAGCTGATGACAGAGTTCAATCTATCTTTATGTACAATAAAACCTACTCCATGCTGATGTTTGGACTCATCTCCACTAAACCAAATTTTATGACCATCATCCGTTATTGATTCGCCTAATCCGAATATGATATATTGAGGCAAACTCACTGGCCCAGAGAAACAACACTGGAAGCAAAACTATACGGACCTATCGTGCTGAGTGTACTTTTACTAGTTCCACAGTTTTGTTAATTCTCTTTTTTTTCGTTTCGTTGATTATTTACTTTCTTGTTTCAGTGTTTCTTTTAGATTTTACGATTTTCTTGTATTATTATTTTTTTTCCCTCTTATCACTGTTGTTGTTTATTTTTTCCATCTGCTTGTATCGCCCATATGTTGTATATTTCTCATCATCGTATAGTTTTGTAGTACCTATATGTAATTCTTGTCTTTGTCACCTGTTTGTGGCTGACGAAGGGTAAAACCCGAAACGTCCCTTGTTTCTTGTGAACCGTTATTTGTAACACTGATTAAATACCGTTTTATTGGTTTAAATACTTATATTCCTTACCACTGCCATCAATGGTACCTATACCTTGTAGCGGTATGGCAGCTTGCGTACCCTGACAATCCCCAGAGCTATGCCAGTGGGAGTTTTACTCCTGGTAGGTTCAACCAAGCTGGACTGGTCTGTGTGGGTAGGGGTCAGACAAAAGCTGGTACCCTGGTCCTCCAGGTTGGGGGTTTTAGCATAGGGCTGACACCCCTGTCTGTGTAAAAAACAACAATGAAGTTACGGAAACAACAATAAATGAACAAACTTTGCTGCGGGATGGACATTCGGAGTCTGTGGCTCGTATGACTGTCAGTGGTGAAAGCCGAAAGGAAGCCATTGACATGAAAACGGATGTCCTGACCGCAAAACAGGATACAAGAATAGGTTTTTGGAATGTCAGGACAATGTACGAGACAGGTAAACTAAGACAGGTCACGGCAGAAATGAGAAACTATAGGTTACACATTCTAGGGATAAGCGAGAGCAGATGGACAGGGGCAGGAAAAGTTAAAACAGCAACAGGAGAAACAGTACTTTACTCTGGAAGAGAGGATGGACAGCACAATGAAGGCGTAGCCATTATTCTACAGAAAGGAATAGAAAGGACTGGAATGGAAACCCATCAACAACAGACTGATAAGATTAAGATTGAGAGGGAGATTCACCAACACTACAATAATACAATTGTGACAGTACGGACTGTTACGTCGGATTAACACTAAGGTGCTGCCACTTAATTATAGTTAGGGTAAGAATACTTAGCAAGATTAAACACTAAGTATTTGAGCGTGTCTAGTTAGCGTAATAACACTAGTCACATATCCTATGAGTGATTTAATTAAAGTGTTCAGAAATGACGTCATCGAACTTGGGGTAGAATTGCCCAGTAGTTAGGACGGAAGTGATGGTTTGAGAGAAGGGGGTTAAGTGAGTTGGTTTTAGGCACGAGACGAGCGAGGCAGTGATTTTGGGGTTTGGACCATCTTGTAAGTTCGATGGCTGTGTGTTATTTCTTGGGATGACGGGTTTGTATACCGCAGAAGCACATGTATTTATGAACTATTATGAAGTTGTCAGAGTGTGCAGACACTTAATAAAGGTGTTCATTCATATTTAATCCAGCTTGAACTTATTTCCTGAACGTCAGTAGGAAGTGTCGTTTGTTTACATCAGGTAATTGAGAAAAGAATATTACCATATTTTCGACGATCATGCAGCCTAAAACATAAACACAGTTACGAGTCTCCAAAAGAACCACCTGGGTTATGTTCCTATTCTGTAATCACCATCTCTGGCAGTCGCCAGTAAAACAACAGATGAACATTGATAAAAGATTACACCCCATTCTCACCATGTCACACTAGACTTGATTTGTCACTGTGACCAAGCCCGGTCACATCTAACTTGATTTGGTGCAGTTCCCGTCCACTCCCCCGGCCACATAACTTGATTTGGTGCCGTTCCCGTCCACTCTCCCGGCCACATAACTTGATTTGGTGCCCGTGACCAGCTCGTAACTGTTTTTTTTATGATGGATTCACCCATTTAACAGCTAGAGCATCAAGTATTTTTGTTGCAAAAGAAAAACCATCTGCTTCAACAACAATTGTCACAGCAACAAACAGCTGCTGGAAGGGCACACTGGAACAGTCTCAATAAAAGACACTGTCGCATTACAGTGAGAAACGTTATCAATGTAATCAAACAAGGAAAGATATTTGAAATAAATAATGTTACGAGTGACAAACAAAGATGTTTGATAACGACAGAAAATGGACTAAGAGCACATATAAAGCCAGTAACACAGTGGAGAAAAACCTTTAACAGACGTTATCATTCCTGTTCCATCGCTGAGGTTCATATCCCTCCACCTGAGCTGTACTCACGTATCCTCTCCTGTGATGCTCGCTTGGCTGAGTTACCCTCCGTTACTCCAGGCCCCTCTCATGCTTCGCCTCTGCATGATATTATTGAACCTTCTATTACTGCCGCAACTCCTGTCCATACCTCCCTTCCTCCCCCTGTTCACCTCTTTTCTGATTCCACTTTTCCTCCCACTGTTCACCTCCCTTCAGACCCCGCTTTTCCTCCCTCTGTTTACCTCTCTTCAGACCCCACTTTTCCTCCCTCTGTTCACCTCCCTTCAGACCCCGCTTTTCCTCCCTCTGTTCATCTCTCTTCTGACCCCGCTTTTCCTCCCCCTGGTTATTTTCCTCCACCTCCGTCCGACCTTGATACAGAACCTGAGTCTGACTTTTCAGATTTTGAACCTTCTCTTCCTTGTTATGGTTATTT
Source organism: Oreohelix idahoensis (assembly GCA_024509875.1). NCBI lineage: Eukaryota > Metazoa > Mollusca > Gastropoda > Stylommatophora > Oreohelicidae > Oreohelix > Oreohelix idahoensis. The sequence goes on from JAMPIV010000693.1 coordinate 48,955, forward strand.
TCCTCCGCCTCCCTCCGACCATGATACAGAACATGAGTCTGACTCTTCAGATGTTGAATCTTCTCTTTCTCCTTATGGTTATTTTCCTCCGCCTCCCTCCGACCTTGATACAGAACATGAGACTGACTCTTCAGATGTTGAACCTTCTCTTTCTCCTTAAGATTTTTTTCCTCCGCCTCCCTCCGACCTTGATACAGAACATGAGCCGGACTCTTCAAATGTTGAACCTTCTCTTCCTCCTTATGGTTATTTTCCTCCACCTCCCTCCGGTTATTTTTCTCCCCCTTCCTCTGATCTTGACTCTTCCCCCGATTATTCTTCTTTTGATATTAGACCTGATGTTCCTCTTCCCTCAGCTCGTTTTCTCCTTAGACGTCGTCATCCAAAATTCATTTACGATTCTATTCCCTTTCCTAAGCCCCTTCACCAGCGGGCCGCCCATGTACGAACCCGTTTTCGTCGCTCCCGTGGTTCTATTCATTCTCCTTACCGTAGTCCCTCTCCTCCGCCTCTCCCTCCCCCTGTCACACCTCCGTCCCGTAGATTGCGTGTTCCCCTCCGTTATCCTCATATCAGTCCGCAGCCTCCACCCCGATCCTCCCGTTGTTTCCCGTCCACTCCCGTAGTCCATGCCATTGTTCCTACATCCCAACCTACACAGTACGATCCTCGCCTGTTATTGTAAGCCATTGAAAGATTGGAAACAATGAACATTTTTGCAAAGATGTTTACAAATTGAACTGCACTTACCTCCAGATGCCGTCTCCGGTCAGGTTGACATTTCCTGCCCTGCTATTATTTTTAGCAAGTTCCCTTTTACACGCGTTAGCGTCATTATGTCACATTATTTTTGTCTGATCTCATTTTTTTAACCATCTTTTGTACCCATATGATTTTTTTTGTGTTTTTCTTTTTGCCATGTTTCTGACGTAAGATTTTACCCAGATTTTTTTTAGGTTTACATCGTTCTGTTGTACCAAATAAAAGTGATTAACTAATGTACATCTTCACCCGCCACTAATGTTGGCATCATTCACGATTCATTATGATGATGACACCATATTGCATTATGATTGTTTGAATTTTCGGTTATTGTTACACCGACACTCATACATGTGATTTAACTATTTGCCCATTTATATATTCTATACCATTGTCCGTTGATTACCATGTTTCCATTCCATTCATTGTTTCCGGTTATTGTTACACCGGCAAAGTCATTTTTTTAAATGAGACTTACCCATTTTGCCCATACTTTGCCACCAAGTTCTGTGGTTCTATTTCCATTTGTTCCATTCATATTTTTTTTTCATCACCCACTTCAGTGAAGTGTAGGGTGACAGCCATTGTGGGCATCCGCTATATTTTATGTGCACCCGCCGTATTTTTTTTGGTCATTTTTTTTCCTTGCAACGTTAACTCGCTTGTCATGTTATTTCATGTTTTATGATTCGCACAAGTGTGAGAGATATTGATGACTATCAACCCATAAAGCGTTTTGCTAGTTCGTTGATGATTGTTAGTTAATGTTCTATTTTGCCCATATTTTTGTTTTGCCACTTATTAGTACTAATTGTAGCTACCATAATCTCCATAGTTTTTTTTTCTTTCCATCTGTCCCTCGTTTATGTTATCTCCATCAGTCCCTACCCCTTCATGATCGATTTTTGTGTGTGAAATGTTAATGGTGTTATTTCATCCATCATTCCCATCTATTGTTTATTGTAGTCCTTCAGACATGATTTATGGTGGGATACATGAATCCCAATAATTTTGTTTTAGAGTTAGTAAATTTTTTTTTCTCTAGGGAATAAAGTGTCTCCCTACGGGATACACTTTATTGACCCCGGGCGTATGTGACAGTACGGACTGTTACGTCGGATTAACACTAAGGTGCTGCCACTTAATTATAGTTAGGGTAAGAATACTTAGCAAGATTAAACACTAAGTATTTGAGCGTGTCTAGTTAGCGTAATAACACTAGTCACATATCCTATGAGTGATTTAATTAAAGTGTTCAGAAATGACGTCATCGAACTTGGGGTAGAATTGCCCAGTAGTTAGGACGGAAGTGATGGTTTGAGAGAAGGGGGTTAAGTGAGTTGGTTTTAGGCACGAGACGAGCGAGGCAGTGATTTTTGGGGTTTGGACCATCTTGTAAGTTCGATGGCTGTGTGTTATTTCTTGGGATGACTGGTTTGTATACCGCAGAAGCACATGTATTTATGAACTATTATGAAGTTGTCAGAGTGTGCAGACACTTAATAAAGGTGTTCATTCATATTTAATCCAGCTTGAACTTATTTCCTGAACGTCAGTAGGAAGTGTCGTTTGTTTACATCAGGTAATTGAGAAAAGAATATTACCATATTTTCGACGATCATGCAGCCTAAAACATAAACACAGTTACGAGTCTCCAAAAGAACCACCTGGGTTATGTTCCTATTCTGTAATCACCATCTCTGGCAGTCGCCAGTAAAACAACAGATGAACATTGATAAAAGATTACACCCCATTCTCACCATGTCACACTAGACTTGATTTGTCACCGTGACCAAGCCCGGTCACATCTAACTTGATTTGGTGCAGTTCCCGTCCACTCCCCCGGCCACATAACTTGATTTGGTGCCGTTCCCGTCCACTCTCTCGGCCACATAACGCTACGCACCAACGAATGATAGCGATGAGGAGGTCAAGGATGAATTCTATCAACAACTGCAGAAAGAAATGGAAGACACACCTAGATATGATCTTGTTATAGTAATGGGAGACCTCAATGCGAAAGTTGGTACACACAATACATATAATGAAAGAACAATGGGGAAATGCGGCAGCGGAACAGCGAACGAAAATGGGGATAAACTAATAAGTTTCTGTAGCATTAACAACCTGGTCATTGGAGGAACACTCTTCCCACATAAAGAAATTCACAAATTAACATGGGAATCACCAAATGGTCGGGACAGAAACCAGATAGACCACATCATGGTTAACGGTAGATGGAGACATGCATTGCAGGATGTGAGGGTAAGAAGAGGTGCATATGTGGGTAGTGATCACCATTTGGTGGTAGCATGGCTGAAAGTGAGACTAAGAAGGGCTGCACCAACTGTAACTGCACAGAAAAGGTTTGACATCAGCAGATTGAGGGACTCCCTTGCCGGAGGAGCTTTTGCGGCCGACATGGAGAGGCGATGTCAATTTGCCAGGGGTCAGGAGGGGACATTGACTGATGATGTGGACCAGAGTTTCAACACCATTTCGGCAATATACATGGAAGGCGGCGGATCATGCTTGGGATTCCAGGAGGGGAAGAAGCGGGACTGGATAGCACCAGAGACATTGAACACCATAACGATGAGAGGGGAAATGAGGGGAGAGAGGACGGAAGCGAGGTCCCCCAGGTTAGAGCAACTATATAGCGAACGGTGCGGTCAGCTGGACGGGGAAGTTGGACGCCAGGCCCGAGCCAACGGAAGGAGTTTCCTGGACGATCTTGCGGGACGGGCAGGGGAGGCAGCACTGAGGGGTGAACGGGGCACAGTATACAAAATAACTAAATTCATCAGCGGAGAGCGAGGTGCAGGCAATATTACGTTGGTAAGAGATGGGCAAGGTGGTCTCATCGCGACGGCGGAGGGACGGGAGACGGGATGGGCAGAGCACTTCAGAGAAACTCTGGACGAGGAACCACCAGAGACACAATTGAATGTTCCTGAAGCGGAAAACGATCTAGATGTGAATACAGACATTCCACGCAAGGAAGAAATCATCGCGGCAGTCAAGGGGTTAAAGAACGGCAAAGCTCCGGGCCATGATAACTTAAATGCAGAGCTATTTAGGACAGACCCTGAACTGGCGGCGGAACTATAGGAGCCACTGTTTGCGCGGGTCTGGAAAGCGGGGACAACACCATCAGAGTGGAGCAGGGGAATGGTTGTCAGGTTGCCCAAGAGGGGAGATCTTGCGGGCTGCAATGGTTGGAGAGGAGTCGCTCTCGGTTCCCAGCAAAATACTGGGCAGGATAGTTATACAGAAAATTTCAAGGACGGTGAACCACAGGCTGATGAAGGGGCGGGCGGGATTTGGAGAGAACAGGAGATGTGTAGATCGTGTATTCACGTGTATTATAGAGCAGTGCTCAGAGTGGCAAATACAGCTTTACATTAATTTTGTTGATTTTGAGAGGGCTTTCGACAGCATGCATAGAGACAGTTTATGGAAAGTGCTGAGGGCTTATGGAATTCCAAGCTGCATAGTGTCAGTCGTGGAAAGCCTCTGTGCCAACTTTACGTGTAGTGTTGGGCAGAGCAACCTAACCTTTGAGGTGAAGACAGGAGTGCGACAGGGATGCTCCTTATCAACCACTCTGTTTTTGACAGTCATGGACTGGGTGATGAGCCGGACAACAGAGGGCAGTCCAAGAGGAATGAGATGGACAACATTTTCTGCATTGGAGGATCTGGAGTGTGTAGATGACATTGCACTGCTGGCGCATTCACATCGACACATCCAGGAAAGCGCGGATAGACTTGGTGAGTTTAGCCAGCGGGTGGGCTTGGATATCAATTTAAAGAAGTCTGGGGTCATGACGCTCAATGTGAGCAACCCTGGGCCCATATCAGTAAGGAATCGGCAATTGGTACAGACAGATACCTTCACATGCCTGGGGGGCATGGTGACACCGGACGGCTAGGCGGGCGGAGACATCAATGTCAGAATGAATAGGGCAAGAGCGACCTTCTTTGGCCTGAACAACATCTGGAGGTCCTCCCAATACAGCGCAAGCACAAAATTAAGATTATATCAGAGCTGTGTGCTTTCTGTGCTTCTCTATGGTGCGGAGTGCTGGGGAGTTGCAGAGAAGGAAATGTCGAAATTGTCCTCTTTTCACACAACATGCCTAGGAAAAATTTACCGAATCTTTTGGCCAAATACCATCACTAACCAAGATCTGCTTACTCGTAGCAAGCAAGAGGACATGCACCCCATCATAGCTGGCAGACGCTGGAGCTGGGTTGGTCATGTCCTCAGAAGAGACCCCGATGCCATCACAAGAACAACTATGCTTTGGACCCCTGAAGGAAAACGAAAGAGAGGCCGACCAAAAACAACTTGGCGGAGGACTGTGGAGGCTGAGATGCAAAGAATGAACCAGAGTTGGGGCACTGTACGAAGGATGGCCACCGACCGAGCAAAGTGGAATCAATTTGTTGTTGCCCTACAAGACGCCACTAGGCGTGATGGCCACTGCTGCTTTGACGGTCGGCGGCTAAGGATCAAAGAAGAAGAAGAATTCCTTACCAGTTTTACAGCAGCCCCTTTATTTATTTACTTATACGGACCTCTGTATGAACTACAAAAGACAGTGAAGTTTATACAAGAAACAACATTGTAGATATAGACAATATATTTCAAGCGAACGAAAGAAGAAGCAGAAAGTCGCGCCTAGCATATAAAACAGTCAGCTAAAACCGTCTCTTCTTGTGTGAGAAAGCGTGTGGTGAAAGTTAACATTACAACTGAACATCTGGTATGAAATAGCTACGCGTTATTTTATTTCACTAGTTTTAACAGCTAGAAAATCTAAGTGAATTATAATGGTAAAAGCTAACACTTTTAATTGGTAAAAGCTAACACTTTAAACACGTAAGCTTACTTACTTAGTCGTTCCCCTTCTACTGTGAGGTGTAGAGCTGTGGAAGAGAGAGCGCCAGACTATCCTATCGGCTGTCTTCCTTCTGGCCTGGTTCAATTCTAGTCCTCGTTCCTTCAAAGATTGTCTAATGTTGTCCTCCCAGCGGACCCTGGGTCGTCCTTGGGGGTCTGGATCCTTGGCTCTATGTTTCCCATGCTTGTCGTGGTAGCCGATCTTCTCCCATTCTGCAGACATTGCCAAACCATCTTAGTTGGGACTGTTCTACTTGGGTCTGCAGGGGTGGGATTTTAGGCCTTGACGTATCGTCTGGTTGCGGACCATGTCTCTTCTTGTTACTTCAACCACCTTCCTCAGATACCTCGTTTCTGAGGTTTGGATCTGGCTTTTGTGGGTTGTAGTCATTGTCCAGGACTCGCATCCATATGTCAAGACTGGGACATAGGTGGAGCGGTATACAGCCATCTTCGTTTTCTTACCAACCTCTCTCTTGCTGAGGAATCCTTGATTTATGGCTTGAAAAAGTCTCCCAGCTGCTGCTTTTCGAGTGGTCAACTCTTCTTTGATGCCTCCCTGTCGGTCTATAGTAGCTCCGAGGTATTTAAGGTGGTCGACCTGATCCAGGACCTGTTCTCCCAGCTTAATCTGATGTCTTCTTTCTTTTCGTGATATCACCATGGATTTTGTTTTAGAGCTGCTTATGACTATCCCTCTCTTCTCCAGCTCTTCCTTCCAGACTTGCAGGTTGGATTGGAAATGTGCCTCTGATTTAGCAATCAGGGCAACATCATCAGCAAATGCCAGCTCTGAAATTTAGACCTGTCTCATCTTCCAGTACCCCACTGAATACTTTCTTGTTCTCTCCTTACATGCCTTGATGACATCGTCCATGAGGAGTATGAAAAGATAAGGTGACAGGATATCACCTTGTCTTACACCATTGGTGGTCCTGAACTCTTCTGACTTATGGTTTGCAGTCCTCGCATAATTTATGCAAAACTTGTAGAAGCTCTGTATAGCATGAATCAGAGGTGCTGGAATGTTCTTCCTTGCCAAACAGTCCCAAAGTTTGCTCCAGGGGACCCTGTCAAACGCCTTTTCCAGAACTATGAAACAAAGATGGATCTCACTCTTATACTCAAGGACCTTTTCACTCAGCTGTATGAGTGTGAAGATTAGGTCTTGAGTACTTCGGTTTGCTCGGAATCCGCACTGGACTTCATCCAATTGTGGCTCAGCTAGGCGTCGGAGTCTCTGCTCTAGGATTCTAGAAAGTGGAGGGGAACTGCGGTAAGACGTGGAATACGATGGATGGGTTTGAAAAAAAATCGAAAAAAGGTGATTCGTCTTACGAGGACAAAAGACAAAGAAAATAGTCTACGTTACGGCCACAAGGCCTTCGTCAGGAAAGGAAAGAAAGTGAAGGCTAGATAGGACACATAAAAACTAAATAAAATAAATTAAATAAAATAAAAACTGGGTACTTCCCTGAAGGCAAGAACCGAAATTCTATCAAAATCGCTGTCTGTTTGTAAGCGCGTGGCTGAACAGAAAAATGACTTCCGCCGCCGGATGTACACAATGCATACTAAGAAACTAAAAAACGAAACCGGAAAATAAACTACCCAACGTGATAAAAGTGGGGACTGGAAATAGAAGGGGACAGAATGAGTGGGAGATAAATAAATATGAAATAAAAAAATGTATATGGCATACAAATAGAAGAATAGGATAAGAGTGGAAAGAGTAAAATAGAGCAAGAGAGGAGAGGGTGACCTCAGACAAAGGTGTGAAAAGTGTTGAGACCGGCTGGTTTTAGACACCCCATGCGGTGGATAAGACGGTTCTCAAGCTGTTCTCGGCTGGCAGTGTCAGAGGAGCAGGATCGGATCGCTGTGACCTGGATGTCGATGGGACCATGGTGGTCAGGACCATTGAAGTGTATAGCAACTGGTGTGGACTTTTGCTGAGCGATGTCATTTAAGTGCTGGCTGAATCTGTCCCCAAGTCGTTTGCCTGTTTGGCCAATATAAGTTTTGCAGCAACGTTTACATATGATCGTATAAATGACATTGCGCGATTCACACGTGAAGCTACTAGTGATGGTGTACGTAGCCTTAGGAAAGGACACCTTCTGGGTTGATATGACATACTTGCACGTGTTGCATCGTGTCCGACCACAGGGTAGTGTGCCAAAGTGAGTGGCATTCTCCTTTGGGAGACGGCTGTGAACAAGAAGATCCTTCAAGTTCTTGTCACTTTCTTTCCTTTCCTGACGAAGGCCTTGTGGCCGTAACGTAGACTATTTTCTTTGTCTTTTGTCCTCGTAAGACGAATCACCTTTTTTCGATTTTTTTTCAAACCCATCCATAGGATTCTAGAGTAGATTTTACCAGGGACACTGAGAAGGGATATGCCTCTATGGTTTCCACATTGTCGATTGTCACCCTTTTTGAAAATTGGTGTTATGATGGCAATCTTTAAATCCTTTGGTATGGTCTTGTTGCACCACGCTGCCTGTAGGACCCTTAAGAGTAATAGGTCGCCTGATGCTCCCATATACTTAACCATTTCTGGTGTTATACCATCATGCCCTGTTGCTTTGCCCATCTTGATTTTCTCCAGTGCTGCCTTCAGTTCTTCCATCTTTATGTCATCTTCGCCATCATTAGATTTTCTCTTCTGTGCTAGTGGTTATCATTTCTGATGCTTCACCATGCTCACCATCCAGGAGTTCTGAGAAATATTCTTTCCATCTTTCCATTACTTCCTTCGGGGCAGTAAGCAATGTGTCTTGCTTGTCCTTTATAAATTTGAGAGGGCTTTGTTTTTCCTTCCTCATGTTCTTTAGGGTCTTATAGAACAATTTCTGGTTTTCTTGCGCATCTTTTTCTAGCTTTTTTCCAAATTCTTCACAGGACTTCTGTTTTACTGCTAGCACCTTGTTCTTTGCTTCTGTTCTGAGTGTTACATATTCTCTATATTTCTCCATTTGTCCTGTTGTGTTTTTAGCTCCTAAGTATTGTTTCCATGCCATTTTCTTCTCTCTTATTTTCTCTTTGACTTCCTCTGTCCACCAACGTGTCCTCTTTCTCTTGTTCCCAAGTCGGACTTCACCACATGCTTCTGCAGCAGCTGTCTGTATGATGTCCTTGAATTTAAGCCAGAGGGTTTCCAAGTCATCAGGTTGTTCTTCTGTGTTGCTCACCGCTGCAGCAATAAGCCCCTGATATCTGGTCTTAATTTCTGGCTCTGGCCAGAAACACGTAAGCACTAATTTCTATTATCAGAAATCAGAATAAAAAATCCCCACGAATTGCTAATAACAAATTTAACAAAATGGTTCTAGAACAGCGTGCTTAGACTATCCAAAAATTCCGAGTGACACTGATGGCGGGTTTAGGAAACCACAGTTTATATATCATTATATTTCTATGATCTATAGATGTTGTTAATTTTCGCATTAGTGTGTATAACGGAGAATCAGAAACAAAGTTACAAGATAAAGGCTTACAGATGCTTTTTCGGGCGTTGTTGACCGACATCACAGGACTTTTACGTCTTAACGGGTCTCTCGAAGATTTTGCCCGTGAGTCTACTTCAAAGCGTACTCAGGGAATTTTGGATTTCCTTTCGTAGACTTCAAAAGATTCTGTGTTTTTCAAGCGCGATCTGTCAGGTATCGTATGATTGACAGATTAGCTCGCGTAAGAAGAAGAGGAAAACAAACCTGATTCGCTACCTGTTATGATGGGCAGGTCACGAAAGTTTGTAAACACTTCGTTTGCTTGAGTTCCAAGAGAAGAGGCGGGTATGAAAAAAGTAAGCTTGTGTGAGTAAAGACAGGCAGTAAATGCATGGTTTTAGCTAGCAAATCATAGAGCGCTACGAGGTTAGCAAGACTGTTAGATTACTGTATGCTCTTTTTCCATTATACGTCACAGTACATAAAGCCTGATGCTGAATTCTGTCGACTCCACTAGTTCATCTATGTGTTTATTCCAGTTTAGCTGTTGGTCTAATGTCATTCCTAGATATCGAGTGGTTTGCACTGTATTAATGTTTTGCCCTGGGATATTTATGTCTATAATTTAATTTTTTACAACCCTACCTTTACTGAAGATCATTCCCAATGTTTTATTTGTATTCAGCTGAAAACCCCATTTTGTCAACCATTTACATACTTTATTTATTTGCTTCTGTAGATCCTTATATAATTTTGGCAGATGTTACCCAGTCCTCCATATAGCAACATAATCTGCAAACTGGATAATTTATTTGTTATATCATTAAATTCTTCACCTAAATCATTTACCATTATTGTAAAAATTGAAGGAGACATTACTGATCCTTGGGGTATTCCATTTTGTTGTTCACACAGTTCTGATCTATCATTGTTTACATGAACAGTGAAATATCTATCTTGCAGAAAATTCTCTAAATAATTATATATTTTATAGGTTACTCCTATCTTCTTCATTTTAAAGAGAGCACCCTCTCTCCAGCATTCAACATAAGCCCTAGCTATATCTAAAAAATACTTACTTACTTACTTAGACGTTCCCCTTCTACCATGAGATGTAGAGGTTTAGAAGAGAGAGCGCCAGGCTATCCTATCGGCTGTCTTCCTCCTGGCCTGGTTCCATTCTAGTCCTCGGTCCTTCAAAGATTGTCTAATGTTGTCCTCCCAGCGGACTCAGGGTCGTCCTGGGGGTCTGGATCCTTGGCTCTTTGTTTCCCATGCTTGTCGTGGTAGCCGATCTTCTCCCATTCTGCAGACATGGCCAAACCATCTTAGTTGGGACTGTTCTACTTGGGTCTGCAGGGGTGGGATTTTAGGCCTTGACGTATCGTCTGGTTGCGGACCATGTCTCTTCTTGTTACTTCAACCACCTTCCTCAGATACCTCATTTCTGAGGTTTGGATCTGGCTTTTGTGGGTTGTAGTCATTGTCCAGGACTCGCATCCATATGTCAAGACTGGGACATAGGTGGAGCGGTATACAGCCATCTTCGTTTTCTTACCAACCTCTCTCTTGCTGAGGAATCCTCGATTTATGGCCTGAAAAAGTCTCCCAGCTGCTGCTTTTCGAGTTCTTAAAAATACTACCAGTTTTTTCTTTCTTTTGAAATCCTGATTTTACTTCTTGTTCCAATTTAATTATCTGATCCATAGTGCATCTGTTCGTCCTAAACCCTGACTGAGTTTGATTATATAAATTATTCTTTTCCAAATAAAACTTTAATCTTTTATTTACTATGATTTCTAATATTTTACCTAGATGGGAAGTTAAATAAATTGGTCTGTATGAACTGGCAACATGGGCATCTTTTTCTGGTTTTAGTATTGAAATAATTACTACTGTTTTCCATGTTTTGGGAATTTTTCCTGTATTCCAAATTTTGTTGAAAAGGGATGTTATAATTTGTATGGTACTTTTTGGTATGTGTTTCAATAATTCGTAGCTCAAGATGTCATGCCATGCTGATGTATTTGTTTTGTCCTTTATTGTATTTTCAACTTCTTCCATTGTAATATCTGCATTTAAATATGATAAATTTTCAGTATTATAAGGTACTTCTTTACTGAGTGTTGCTCTTCTGTTGACTTCAGCCTGTACCAGATTTTCTAGAACTAACTCTATGGTAGTACCTGGCCAGCACCTCTGCTTTCTGCCAGTCAGTCTCTGCCCTTTCAGGTCTTTTTATATTAGGTATTATCATATGTTTAGTTCTGCATTTAATGGCTTTTAACTTATTCCACACATCTGTTGTAGAGTTAGTTGTAGGGTTCAGTGTTTGGCAGAAATTTCTCCAATGATTTTCTTTTGCCTTAAGTATTATTCTGTTTGATTCATTTCTTATGTTCTTATAAATATCTAAATTATCTTCAGATCTATGCTTTCTATATTCTTGTAGAGCTTGTTTTCTTTGTTTTTGAATGTCTGTACATCTAACTGTCCACCATGGTACTGGGTTTTTGTTCCAATGTTCATTCTTTTTTGTTTCCTTAATGCGGTGTGGAATTATGTGTTCTGGCATATATGCATTTGGTATATGTTTAACAGCTATTTGTAATATTTCTTTTGTGAGATTATCTGCAAATACATCTATATTTTCATTTTCTATATTATTCATTTTTATCTCTTCCATTTCTACCTGAAAAGCTACCCAATTAGCTTTATTATAGCAAAATTTCGGTTTCTCTACCAGTTTGTTAGGTTTGTAATTATCTTTTAGTGTTACTTCAATGGGTAAATGATCTGAATTTGTATCTGCAAAAACTTCCCATTTTGAATTAGCAAGATTTGGTGTTACAATGCTTATATCAATAGCTGTGTCTTGCTGATTTGCACAAGGGTTAATTCTTGTTACTGATCCATCATTCAGTATTATTAGTTCATTGTTTTCAATGAAGTCCAACAGTAGTTTTCCTGATTTGTCTATTACATTGCCTCCCCAAGCTGTATGTTGAGCATTGAAGTCTCCCACTATGAGTCTGTTGTTTATTCTTTTATTCACGTCTGAGATATCTCTTTCGTTTATGTTTCCACTGGAACAGTAAAGGTTAACTATTTTTATTTCTTCTAACTCAGTAGATACTGTTATAGTTATTCCTTCAAAATTTTCTGTTCTAAATGATTCCCAGTCAGTTATTATATATGTTTTATTAACTAGAAATGCCACACCCCCTCCTTTTTGAGTTCCCGTCCTATCATTTCGAAAGACTTTATAATCAGGGATGGTAAAACGTTGACTCGGATTAAGATTAGTCTCTTGAATGGCAAATATTACTTTAGATTGTTTAAACATGCCTATTAATGCTGGTAAATTTTGTTTTGGCACTTCTGCAATTCCATTGCATTTTTCTAATGTTCTGTACTTCCATTATTTAATTTTTAAGTTTATTATAAACAGTGTTGTACTCTTTTACTCTGAGAAGTGTATAATATATTTATTTATTTGTTAACAACAAAGTCTCCTAGATTTTCGGTTTCTCTGTTTAAGTGAGTTTGTAGTTCACTGTGAAGATTCAGCATAAAGGCTTTCACAATGTTTGATACAGAATGAATAAGTTTTTGACAATCTGTCATTCTTTCATTCCACATTTCTTCTTGTTGGTTTATATCTGTTCGTTTTTGCTCACTCCTTATGAGTTGTCTTTCTGACTCAATCCTTTTCAGTAAATCTTCATTCTCTTCTTTGAGTTCTGCTAATTTAGCCACATCTTTAGCTACTTCATGCTGTATTTTTGAAGGCTACGGACCCTTTGAATGTCCGATGAAGGCTACAGACCCCTTTGATTGTCCGGTGAAGGCTACAGACCCTTTGAATGTCCGGTGAAGGCTACAGACCCCTTTGAGTGTCCGGTGAAGGCTACGGAGCCCTTTGATTGTCCGGTGAAGGCTACGGACCCCTTTGATTGTCCGGTGAAGGCTAAAGACCCCTTTGATTGTTCAGTGAAGGCTACGGACCCCTTTGATTGTCCGGTACGGACCCCTTTGATTGTCCGGTGAAGGCCACAGACCCCTTTGATTGTCCGGTGAAGGCTACGGACCCCTTTGATTGTCCGGTGAAGGCACGGACCCCTTTGATTGTCCAGTGAAGGCTACGGACCCCTTGAATTGTCCAGTGAAGGCTACGGACCCCTTTGATTGTCCAGTGAAGGCTACAGACCCCTTTGATTGTCCTATGAAGGACAATATTTTCTTTTCTGTTGTCAAGTGCCACCCTTTATGTCCAACGAGTACCTGTTAATTACTGTTATTTATTTATTTACTTATTTATTTACTATCCACAGGACTCAGGTTTCCTTCATTATTTATTTAAGAGTTCACCCATCCGTAACTTCAACCTACCCGTCTATTCTTTGTTATTCGTCTTCCACTACACATTACTGGATACAAGTATTTCAGCCTTTCGCTGTTGATCAACAACGCTCTGTTTTGATGGGTAAGACGTTAGAAGAACTCAGCCAGGAGTCAATGCACAGTGCTGAGAATATTCAAGTTGATCTGCCTGATGATGATCTCACACACTTCTTTGACGGGGAAAGAGATGCAATCAAGTTTCCACCTGCCAGTGCAAAAAGGGCTTTGGGAACAGCTAGACGAAGCCTTGTCAAAACAGTTGGATAAACACCTGAAGCAGATAACTTTGGAGAAGAAGCTGGAAATCTTCGGCGACATACTGTATCTTCACTGTCGCAAAGTGTTTGGAGTCAGGGAGGCAAGGGAAAGTAACCCGCCGCAAAAAAAGTAGAAGACAAATCAGAATAGAAGAGATCAGGAAACAGAAGAAGCATGCCCGAAAACTCTTCGTCCCCAGTCGTGGTGTGATACGGAACGACCGCAATAATTTTTCTTCAACATAGGGGTTACTTTCACAATTGCCTCCGGCTGACGGAATTGTGGATTTTAAAGCTGCAACCAAGGTGGAATGGGTTCATTTTCTGCACAAGACAAAAGGAGGCTGAGACACTTGGGAGTCATGACCCAGGTGGGCCCGCCCCCCTTACAGTGTAAAAGAGAGTAATGGGCCGAAATAGTTGATGGATGGGGGACCCTTCTGATGATAAGATTGCCTCCTGTTGTATTGCTCTGTATGGAGTTTCCTATCATCACATGTTGGGAATTTTAGTCCATGTTTTATGTCCGGAAGTGATGTAGCTCATTTCTGTCAGAAAATAAAAAGTTGCTAAAATTACTAGGATTTTGCATGTCACAGTCTGAGAGCGTCCGTTTGAGGATTAACAACAATCACCAACATATTAAACCTACCGTTTGAGCTTTACAATGGTATAGTAGCATGTTTAACACTTCGATCACCAGAGTCTTTAAAGTGTAATATTCTGTAGACTGCCAGAATATTTTGCTTAGATGTGCTAACAGCCGCCTAGTTTAGTTAAAAATGTAGGCTATGGGCTATCCGTTCATATTGCATTGGATTTTAAGGTTTTGAGGGTTTATCCCTATCAGCATTTTCCTTTGCTTTCCTTACGGAGCATGGCGCCACCACTGTAGCTGATCCGCTCGAAGAAAGCTTGCACAAGTATCCACACGCTCTTGCGGCGTTGTTTTCTGTGGCAGTTTATTTTACACGATGAGCTTGCCAGACCTATGTGCAGCCTCATGTTAGTTGCTTTGTACGACATGCTTGAGGGTGTAGTAGGCCTAATCTTTCTTTGTCTAGGCTATTCAGAGACCCCCGGGTTTATGCACAAGTTTAAAACTTATGTAAAAATATAATTTGATATAGGCTACAAATCCAGTCATGTGGTCTGGCATTTATGTAGGATTTTGTACACAGTCATCATTTTTTAGGAGGTATGTTTGGCTGGGACAGGGGCATTAATGGACAGCAAATATTTGAGGAACTTCAGCTTTACTTCTGTAACAGTACCAGTGTGGAATGATACTGTAGGGGCCTACGCTGTTTTTCACTGGTATCCTGCCTGCAGCTCACAGTATTGTCTGCTGAACACCTTCCTGCTAGTAGCCACAACTTTAAATTTGTGTTGCTGGTGATGATAGGCCTATACAAAGTAGACAATGAAATAAATGTGGTGGACTTAGAATAGTGATGTCACTGCAGGCAGACAGAGCAACTGGTTATTAGTAACAATATCCAGATACAGAACACAGTATATTTACAATATGTAGGCCTACACTGTCACTTAATAATATTCTTAGTCTGTGAATACACTTCAGTGCTGGACTTGGCTACCTGATGGATGTGTAATCGAGCATTAAAATCATGTTAGCACAAAGTATCCATTATAAGTAATCTAATTTAAAAAAAAAAAAAAAACTTCTCCACTGAGAGATATTGATGTTAACCTACACAGTGGTAAAAGTCAAATGCTTATTGAGTAGAGAAATAGTGTTTGAGGTATGTTAACTTCGAATGAAAATCTTATGTCCCTGAGTAACACAGTTTATAGTTTCTGCTGAAACAACTCAGATGTAAACCGACCAAAGTCCAGATGAAATCTCTAATAAAGAGACACCATGTACAAGCACATTAAAAACACAAAACAGTTAAATTTTATTCCAAGATTTCATGCTTCAAAGTTAACAATTTCACGCAAATCAGTGATGCCAGCCTTAGGTGAAAAGTTGCTAAATCTGAGGATTTCAATTTTGGCTAAGTGACAGTATTGTGTACAATGATCCATTGAGCAGATTTGGTAAACTATACCTGGAACCAGTGCTGTAGAAAATGCAGTGGAGGATCAGTCTTCTGAAATAACATCTTAGATACATTAAACTTTCTACAAGACCTAATAGATCTAATTATTGTAGTAACAAGATAAGCAACCATCAGCAGTTAACAAATGGATTCAATATTTCCATGAATGGTGCTTCTCTCATTTGAGCACCATGCTGTGTCATATCTATTTGCTTCCTAAATTAATGAAATGGCCTAAAATCGGTAAAATAAAATGAAGTTTTGATAAAAGAAGGAGGGGCCTACAAAATGATATTAATTATACACTTTAGCCAGAGTCCAGCCAGTGATAAAAGGGCATATGCAACACACGATTCTTTGTCTAATCATTCCAGTAGCTTCATTGGGCATGAACAGTTAAAATAAAATGTACACTCAAAATGTGTGGTATCAGTATTATTTGTCAATCTTATGACTAGTCAAACTGTAGGAGCCACTCTGTCAGATTGTATGTTTCAGAATTTGATGAATCCTGTCACTGCTAAGTATCTGTAGTAGTTGAGGTCATACCGCACCCACTGACACACTCCTGTACCAGTGTAGGTTGACTTAGATCACACGTGGGTGTAGCGAAAGGTTTTTATGAGTGTAGTATTCAGTAGTAGTTACTGAAAAGAACCGAAGATGAATTCAGTCTGACAAGAATGTAGTCCCAGTGTCAGAGACGAGCACTGGTATCACAGGATAGTCACGGCTGTGAAGGTCTCTACTTCAGATAGTATTCAGGTTAAAGATAGAGCCTAAGTTGCCACCTTGCTATGTAACTAACCTATGATAATCAAACAAATTCAGCAAAACTCAATTTAACAATATAAAATTAATAAGTCAGCTGATCACAATTACTAAATCAATTTATTATGTACATCCATCTTTTTTCCTTGTGCACAAGTGAATGGTGAAAAATGATGAAATTTGAATGAATAAAAATTAATTAAAAAATTGCTTTATAGTTGAGTTACTACACTAAATATTTTTTGACAATTGACAATTATTCCTTTGTTCCACTCTGTTGGTGTTGTCCCTGTTTTCCAGACTTGTGCAAATAGTGGTTCTAATAGTTCTGCTGCTAGCTCAGGGTCTATCTTAAGGGGAGGTTAAACCCCCAAAATGAAAAACACAGAATTATAAGTTAATATCTATATCTGGTCATTTATACAAGCAAAATGACTGAAAACAAATACAAAACATTGAGGTATATACTAAAAACTTGTAATCTATGGCGGAAAAACAGTGAAAAATAGTCAAATTTTAGCTTTTTGGGGTATTTTGTTGCCCAAGATATCTCAAATGTGAGTACAACTTGAGTTATGAAATTTGGCTGTTTCATTTGTTAATATATGATAATGATTGTATACTAAAATAATTTTGATTGTTTCGATATCTGAGTTTTTTTGGATTTTAACATACCAACGAAAAAAAGTCCTTTTGGAATTTTTTAAGGATGGTATCTTAACTATGTCTCAACAGTTTTGTAGTTTGTTAACATATATCCTTTATTTTAGTTTATTTTAATGAGCACTATGTGTACAGCATGTGGCCCAAAATTTACTGCTGTATCACTAACAGTTTTTGAAAAATCATGGGCAACGTGCCCACATTTGCGTGAAAAATGAGGTTTTGAGAAAATTAAGAAAAAAGGAAGGAATTACACTTTTACACAAAATTTACTCACCTCAGTATCCGTTGATGGGTGGGGCGGGGGAAGGGGGGCTGCTATGTAGGAATCATCTCTGGTATTTTCCTGTATTGATTCCATGTTCTGTGTCATACTTTGCAGCTTACTTTTCATTAAATTCTTCGTTTCAGCAGACTGTCTAATGATGCGCTTTTTCGTATAATTAATTTCCGAAAAAATGCATCCTTTCTCTGGTTTCTGGTAGACATATACTATGTGGGGGGAAACGATGGCTGTACCCTCAGCAGCCTCAGTACATGTAGGAGAGGCTTTGCTCTCAATATGCACAAGATTAGGATACCCATGTCAGATATTAACTGGACAATGGTTCACAGTTCAGAGGGAAACTGATGGAGGAATGTTTTATTTTTTAGGATTTTTAAACATATTCTCGTCCGGACATTTTATCATCCACAATCGATTGGACAAGTGGAAAGATATAACGGGACTCTACTTACTTACAAATTTATGTAAGCTCGCACAGGAGAAACCAGAATCCTGTGATTCGTTCTTACCTGCAGCTTTATTTGCGTATAAGGAGGTACCCTACCACTCTACTGGAATACCTCCAGCCACGTTATTATTTCGATGACCCATCAAAGGACCCCATGGTTAATAAAAATTAGCCAGTCAAAATTATTTTTACACATGAAACTATGTTTGAAAAACTTGAATTCTGTTTGCTTCAGGGAAATGAATATGGTACCGAAAATTAAAGTCCATACATTAGAAGCAATATAGCATCACAAATATACCAATTTGTATATTTTACATATATAATTAGGTAAAAATACACTTACCTGACATACTTTAAAAATTTATATAAAATCATCCACAAAGGTTTTAGTGAAAATAAACATACAGAAATGTGGGCAAATGAATGTACTTTCCAGTGCAATATGTATCTAAAATTTGATATTTTCAATGAAATTCTTCATTTTTGGGGGGTTAAACCTCCCCTTAAATAGCTCTGCATTTAAGTTATCATGGCCAGGAGCTTTTCCATTCTTTAACCCTTTGATTGCTGTGATGATTTCTTCTTTTCGTGGAATGTCTGTATTAACATCTAGATTGTTTTCAGCTTCAGGAACATTCAATTGTGTCTCTGGTGGTTCCTTGTTCAGAGTTACGAAGGATGGCCACCGACCGAGCAAAGTGGAATAAATTTGTTGTTGCCCTATAAATCAGCCATCATAGGCGTGATTTGGCCACAGACTGAAAAACTTTGACGGTCGGCGGCATTAAGTATCAAAGAACTATGACACTAATTTAACTAAAAATGGAAGAAGTCCTTTCTGGAATCTTCTGAATAGCATAAAATGTTCCTCCAAATGTTCCTTTATCACTTAAGTATATCTTGTCTGGTTTAATGTTTCAGAACTGTTTTCTCATCCCTACACAAAGTTAATAAGCTTTGATTCTTTTGACTTCTCACAATGGTTGCAGGAATTTGGTCACATAGAATACTTATATTAAAGTTCTGTGACTGTCCTCAATGAGTATACACAGCAGTATCAGTTGAAGGTCTGGCACTGGACCACCAAGCACTGATGGGGCCCAGGGCTGAATTCTAGATGGCAATATCTGATGCTCCTGTGTTGTTCAGAAAGGGAACTATCGACCTAGGATTCTAGACCACTGATGTATAACACAGATCAACCTGGGGACAATATGGGACAAGTGGCTAGCCTTTGGTTACAGGGCTCACAAGCCTATGTGTCCATGAATGATAGTGTTCAGATGTTTGCATGTATATGAATGATACATGGATCAGTTCTGAATAGAATAGCGAGACAAGACAGGTGTCTAACTGCATAAATCATTCTAATATAATACGTGAATAAGTATAATACATTTTTATACATGATGATGATGTTAACGTCACTTTTTACACTCTGGAGTGCCAAGTCCATTATTCCAGGGTAATAATTTTAATTGAACACTCCTACTGACATTTCTGCTAACCATTGGTAAGCATCAAATTCCTTTCTATCCGCAACTCAAATACAGTTCAGTCCTCTGGCCTGATCCTGATACAGTTCTGTTTAAACAAGCTGTAATAAAACAATTAATTATTCATAAATTTACATACCCTCTAGAATCAATGTAAAGCACAGAATAGACTTGGTTTGGTGATGGAAGAACTGCATGGCAAAAGATGGTAAAAGTTTAGCCATCACAAGCGTCTTCCTCCGTCCGTCTATCTGACTTCTGCTGTGTGTGTGTGAAGTTTTAAATTTCCGCTGCTTGCCCTATTATAGGGGGTGGGCGGGCTTACCAGAGAGCAATGCGGTGTCACAGTTATCACACTGCGTATTTGGTGCAGACTTGAGTGAGTTTGTGTTAGCTGGGTCCATAATTCTTCTTCATGCTTCTCAACCCTGTTATCCATGACTTTTATCTATATCTCCTTTCACTTTCCATAACTTCTGCTTTCCTATTATACACATTTTTCTGTAATTGGTTCCGACTTCGATTTATATCAAATTTTTAAAGACAATCGACACAGCAGTTTTCAACCTGCTGGCGCCTTTACTTACAATTTTCTCCAAAAGTACTGCACACACCAGCTATTCCTTTGAATTAAATAAAGCTGGTCTTATCCTCTAAAAAACGAAACAACTGTCATCACTTTCTGTCACTGCATTCACTGGTATGACACACAAATCCATCTTTATACTAGCACACTTTCCTTTCCTCTGCAGAACGCCATTATAAAAACCAGTTTGTCTACATGCGAGCTCAAGGCTTCTGATTGGCTGGCAATATTCTTCTTCTTTCTCTCATGACAAGGCATTGTGTTTACAACTCGTTACAGTGGGCCCAGGTCTAACAAATTCAAAAACATCGCTGTCACTATCATCATTCTGCTCATTTTTAATCTCCTCTCCAGAGTTGGAATCTGCCAAATATATCTCAGCATCGCTTATTGTAAAAAAAAAAAAAAAACCATGGGAAGAAAATGTACAAAAAGTATGTCCACACAAAGAAAATGTGGGGAAAGATAAAACAAGTACTAAAAATACAAAAGGAGATATTTCTCATTTTTATTGGTGTCAGCAGTTACATTTGGTTTTGCATCTTTAGATGTGTCATTTTCATTTTTGGCTTTTGTTAGTTGAAACTGATTCTGTCAGTTAATTTTTTTTGGTTGCATCCAAAATCAAAACCAGTAATAAAAGTGTTAAACACCTTTTTGAAACTTTAATGTCAGCATAGTGACTCTTGTCTCCATAATTTTATGTAGGTTCTCACAGTGTCATGAAATCAGTAAAGCTCAGTACTAAACTGCTGTCAGCTGTACTGACAGTACTCAGACTAAGGGAAAGAAACTCGATCATTAAAATTTTAGTGGTTAAAATTTGCGACTTTGATTTGCCTGATTGGTCAGCCTGAAGTTAAACAACAGTGAAAGCACTAATCTGTTATAAATGAGCAGTCTGAAAATGTGGGAGTGAACCATTTGTTATTTATTTCTTGTTTCAGTCAAAAATAAGGGAGCCACACTTAAATTTTTACAATAACAGTTACATTTGTGTACATACATGGGAAATAAAAGAAGCCTACTTAAATGTAAATAGAATAGGCAGTTTGTCTGATTCATGCATTACTGACAACTGTACAGTGCAAGGTGCACAAGAACAGTTGAGCAAGTATAGAAAATATAGCACATTTGCTATGTGCTAAAGAAGAAAAAAAATTAGGTCTACAGTGTTTATTGTAAAGATTTGAGATTGGTGTTTCCTTTTTACTAAAGAATATTATGTCTGAATGCATTTCATGCCATTTTTTTCAGTCATTTGACAAATGCATGCATTTTTCATTTGTATGCGTAGCATTTCAGCTGTGAACTTTATCAATTATTTTTCAGTTCAGAAATCAGTATGACAATGACGTTACTGTCTGGAGTCCACAGGTAAGTAAAAAAATAATGCTGCTATGTTTATTAAGATGTCACAATGTATATACAAATTTCAGATCTCCATGATGACAATAAACGAGACAAATAAGAGGCGATAAATTCATGTTTGATCATTCAGTTTTATGCTGTTTCCGGCAAGCTACAATATATAATGTGGTTTAGTAATACATAAATAATCATATACATGCATACACACGCACACGTATGACTTATTCTCACCATTCTTAAGTGCTCAAAAGAGGGAAAGTGTTGACGTTTACCTTTTTTGAAACTATTTATCAAAGACCAAAAAAAAACAAAAGTGTATTTGGAGTATAGCAGCTTGCAAGACAGTAAGAGAAGCCATCTTAAGAAATGTGACAGACAGTAAGATTGTGGTGTATAATGAAATGTAATGAATAAAAACATTTTAAAATAATGCTGCTTATAAGATGTCTGTTTTGAAGACACGTTAATTTGTGCATGTGATGACACGTGCTGTTGCAACAATTTTTCTGGTGTCATAATTAAGTTATATTTTTTTGTTTTTCGCACATCATTTGAAATGTGTCTTGGTTAATGCCCAAGTTTATATGCTGTTGGCTATTGTTGGATTATATGTTAATTTATTTTGCAAACCTATCACAGGGGAGGATACATCAGCTTGAATATGCCATGGAAGCAGTGAAGCAAGGGTCAGCTTGTGTTGGTCTCAAGTCTAAAACCCATGCAGTTTTAGTTGCTCTCAAAGTAAGTGCCTTACATTTTCATTATTTACCACAAGTAAGCAATATTTGTCACATGTGTTATGTGTTTTATGCTGTGGTATGTGTAAACTTTGAGAAAAGACAGATAGAAAGAGAGCTGACTGCAAATAGAAATGAATTCAGACATTGGGAGAGTCCCTTTTGGATATAATGGAGCCGCGGTAGCATAGTGGTTAGTGCACTGGCTTCCTAGCGCAGTGGTCTATGGTTCGATCCCCAGATGAGGTGGGAATTCTTTAGGCCACAAACGGCTCCTGGGTCGACCCAGCCCCAAATGGGTACCAGAGCAACTCTGGGAAGGTTAAGGCGGCCGGCGTGATGCCGACCACATCACCCCTCGTATGCCGACGGTCAAGATAATATGGGCCTAACACCATATTCCCAATATGCCTCAATGGGCGTGTAACGGGTTCCTTTTGAATATCACACAGTGACATCTAAAAATCTGGCAGGAGAAGACAAAAGGTTAAAGTACCTAATAAAAAGGCTCGATAATCACCTGTGGAAAATACGATATGGAATTCAATACAAAGAAGACCCAACAAATGATAAACAGTTAAAACCAAAAAAAAAGATTCATAATCAACACCAAAATCAGTGGATCAGTTGTGGATACAGCAGTATAGTCTAAATTAGTGGAAGCTATACATATTGATAAGGAAACCAGAGCAGGGATAAGAGACAGTACAGATAATGTCAGTTCTCACAAAATTAAAACCAGTCTTGAGAGCAGAAACTTCTCACTTAAAACTAAGATTAACTTAATGCAGACATTTGGTCATCTCATTGTATTATTGTCCTTGTGATGATAAATCCATTTTATTCTCCTGGCAATACTTGAGCAATAATCTGTGACATGAGCTGTCTGAGGAAAACATGAGCTGTCTGAGGAAAACATGAAAAGATCTAGTAAAAAAATTAAAGAGACCAGAGCTGTTATTGCTACAACATTAAGAAAGGAATATATTGAGAAACAAAGTATAAGTTGATTTGGACATGTGGATGACACCTGGTTAGCCAGCAGCATGGGTATACAATCACAAACTGGAAGCAACCAGGAATGGAGAACAGCCATGGGGAAGATGGGTTGAGGAGAGGCTGAAATCTTACATAAATTTGACATTAGAGGACACCAGGCCATGGTATGGTCACTGAGCCTGTAGTCCGCCCCACCTGGGATGCTTTTTGGCATAAAGAAGTGTATTAGCATTTGAAACTTTAATACTAAACACAGAGGTGGAACAAAATATTCAAGGAGTGGAATCAAAATATCATACTTGAATCACATCACAGGTGGCAGAATGTAGAACACATGAAACCTACTGCTGTGCCATATAAAGACCTACTAACAATTGTGAAAACATGTATACTAAAGTGATATGCATGGAGGCATATCTAGTCATCCTTATATGACCACCAGCTAAGCACAATGTTACAGTATTCAAACGTGGAAGTGAAGCTATCTGTGAGGCTAATTACACCCTCATTGACTTGAAATCATCCATACACTTCCAAGGATTCCACCTGTGGTGAAACATGTTGAGAACCCAGCATTGCACATTAAGCTTGGAGGAGACACTTGAGCCCCAGACGTAACTCTGGCTTTTTACCTGGTTGGCTGCATGCAGGAGGATCTCACTTTGGGCCCATGATGGGATGGGGGAGTTGAGAAGTGGCTCTGTGTAGGACATGACAATTCCTTGGGAGAGCCCAGAACCAGAGCACAGTATTTTAGCTCTGCATATATGGAGTCTCCTTAGATGGCGGGAAATGCAGTATGCCACGTGCTTCTTCCAACATGCTTGGGACCAGATGTGATGATCCTTTAAATGCCAGCCAAGCTGGAGAAACTGGAGCTCATGACTTCAACTCAACACGTTTCGGAATGGCAGAAAAGCCACTGCAAAAGCCTAGACCTACAGTGTAGATAATACCAAGGAATCTTCAACTTGGTATTGGTTGCAAAAGAGCGAGAAGCTCAGCAGCCCTAGTTAAACAACAACAACTGAAGTGATCTGGCTGTGCATTAAGATCTCATGGACTAGCTAAGATACTTTAAAGGATGATCTGTGGGGGAAAAAAGGTTGACCAATCGACCTATAGATTCAAATGAAGTAGGAATGGAAGCATGATAAAACTTAACATTGCTGACCCATTGGCCACTTAGATTATAGGAGTAAGGGGGGAGAGAGATCTGGATGCTGACATAAAGAAGCTTAGAATTACATGGAGAGGGGGATAAAGACCTGACCAATTATGGGAAATGTGGAATAGCAATAGTTTGCTCCAGAAAAGAGGTTAAAGAGGAATAAGTTGTTTAATCATTGTTTTATAAATAGTTTTCACATATTCAAGGCCTAATTTCAGCTGTTTATTAAATGCATTGTCAATCTTTCATAGCGTGCACCTTCAGAATTGTCAGCACATCAGAAGAAAATTATACCAATTGACGACCATGTGGGTGTTTCCATAGCTGGCTTAACTGCAGATGCAAGATTGTTATGGTATGTAGAATAACTTTAATAGTGTCCTATATGTTGAGAGGGGTAGAGTTAATTACTTCTTTCTTCTTGGATCCTTAGCCTCTGACTGACTGACAAAGCAGTCCGTGGCCATCACACCTAGTGGCAGCTTGTAGGGCAGCAACAAACTGTCCCCATTTTGCTCGGTTGGTGGCCATTCTTTGTGCTGTGCCCCAACTCTGGTTCATGCTTTGCATCTCAGCCTCCACTGTTCTCTGCCAGGTTTTTTTCTTGGTCTGCCTCTCTTTCGCTGTCCTTCTGGGGTCCATAGCATAGCAGTTCTGGTGATGGTGTCATGGTCCTTTCTGAGGACATGGCCAACCCAGTTTCAGCATCTACTCGCAATGATGGTGTGCATGCCTTTTTTCACTGCACCATGTAAGCAGTTCCTGGTTGGAGATGGTATTCAGCCAAAAAATTCAAAGAGTTTTCCTTAGGCAGGTTGTGTGGAAAGAGGATAATTTGGACATTTCCTTTTCTGTTACTCTCCAGCACTCTGTGCCATACAAAAGTACAGAAAGTACGCAACTCTTGTATAATCTTAATCTGGTGTTTGTGTGCTGTACTGAGATTTTCAAATGTTGTTTAGATTTGCAAAGGCTGTTCTGGCTTTATTCATTCTGTTACTGATGTCTTTGGAGCCGCGGTAGCATAGTAGTTAGTGCACTGGCTTCCTAGCGCAGTGGGCTATGGTTCGATCCCCAGATGAAGTGCGTTTTTTTTAGGCCACAAACGGCTCCTGGGTCGACCCAGCCCCAGATGGGTACCAGAGCAACTTCTGGGAAGGTTAAGGCGGCCGGCGTGATGCTGACCACATCACCCCTAGTGTGCCGACGGTCAAGAAAATATGGGCCTAACACCATATTCCCAATATGCCTCAATGGTTGTGTAACGGGATCCTTTTTTTTTTCTT
The DNA here is from genome assembly GCA_024509875.1 of Oreohelix idahoensis. Taxonomy (NCBI): domain Eukaryota; kingdom Metazoa; phylum Mollusca; class Gastropoda; order Stylommatophora; family Oreohelicidae; genus Oreohelix; species Oreohelix idahoensis. The sequence goes on from JAMPIV010000693.1 coordinate 74,618, forward strand.
TTTTACTGATGTCTTTGCTTGTCCCGCATCAGGTGTTTATGCTTCATAGATATGTAAATGAATTTGTTTGTTCCAGCTTTTGGTTCCTTATTTTTGATCACATAAATGTGTAATTTTGTTTGAGCATGTGTTCAGTTCGTTTGTTTCTCAGAGTGTAATGGCTTCATATATCCCTTGTAGTTCTGGGGGGGGGGGGGGGGGGGGGGGGTGGGGGGGGGGGGGGGTGGGGGGGGGGGGGGGGGGGGGGGGGTGTGCAAAGAACAGGACCACTCAAATGTTGCCTTATTATGGCATTCCCTAAAATTCATGGCATAAAAGACAACTAAGAAATATTACCAACATAGAGCCAGCAGTCTCATTTTGTAAAAAAGCTTCAATGCTACAAAAACAAGGACAGAAATAAAACCTTAACATGATGATCTGGGTAGCCCAGGAAAAAAGAGGCTAAACAGTTGTCAGTGATGAAGGATTGTTTAGAAACTGAAAGTTGGGGTCCAGTCCCACTGAACTATCTTGGCATCCATAACCATCGCAAAAAGTGGTAGCTAGAATGTTTGAACAATTTATGACATAGGTAAGATAACCAAAGTAGTCACAGAACTAAAAGATACGAATATAATCATAATGGGGTCAGCAAATGTTAGCTGTAAGTTGACAGATAAGTGGGCACCCTGAAAAGAAGATGAACTGTATACATGACACGTTTGATAACCACCAGGAAGATGGAAAATAATGTTAATTGGATGGTAGTCAATAAATGACAGAATTATCCCTGTTCTCTTCAGCTCCACATTCACATGTTATGCTTCACTAGATGACCACTGAAAAAAATACCCAGTATGATCTGTTAATAGTGATGAGAAACATGAAAGTCAATATTGGCAAGATCAATGAGGTATGTAGTCATATTTGGTTAAAGGACTCCGCAATAAAAGTGACAGTGGGGAAACAGCTGATATCACAGTGCACACATGCCATGAGCTGATTTTAGGTGGAACAGTTTTTATGCATAAAAATACATACAAATACACATCAAATTGGTTAATTAGGAACAAAACTGACCATATAATGTTCAGTACAAAATTGAGAAATTGAATTCATTAACAGCTAGGCACGGACCAGTGTTCACAAGATTGTAGAATATAAAATGACACAAAAAACTGACAAGAAAGGCAGGAAATAATCTATAACTCAATCAAGTTGAAAACACCAGAATTCAGATTTATAGTAGAATTAATAGTTGACATCCTGAACAATTACCAGATAAAGAAAATATTGAGAATAGTTGAGTAAGAAATTGAACAGAGGGAGGTCATGCAAGAAAAGTGTAACAATGCGATGAACATCCCAATACCATTTTTTTTCCTTCACTTTTCTATTCTTCACTCTTTCTATGTGTTAAATGTAAAGCTATTGTTTTTTCTTTTTATGTTGAATAGTTGTCACATACTCATTGTAAATGAAGTGTAATTAATGTCTTCATTGCTCAGAGTCTTTGATCATCTTTCTTTTCTACATTTTTTGCATCTTCTTCATGACATCACATTTACCACCTAGCATTCAGGTTGCTCCTTTTGTATCCACAGTAACTTTATGAGAAGTGAATGCTTGAATTCCCGCTGGGCTTACAATAAGCCCCTGCCCATTTCACGTCTGGTTTCCATGGTTGGGAGCAGTATCCTTTTTTGAATGTTAAATTCGCATGTGAGCTGTTCTTAACAAGCATTTACTTTAATAAGTTCTTTAAATGATAAGATTAGTAAACATACTCATAGGAGACAACACATTTGGTAATTTATAAATGACATAATGGCAGTAACATCCTTTCAGTGGGGAGAAGGTCCTTTATCAAGGCGGATTATGACATAATCCAGAGGAAATCGAAAGGAATCTCCTGGCACACCATTTGTTTCTTCAAGATAAATTTCCAAATTTTGCACCTAGAATGTTCAAAATATATGAAAAATATATAACCATGATTTATGACAGCTATAGTTTTTAAAATCTGATATGGACAGATGCCAACTAAAGTCTACACCAGTAATCAACATTGTATTGTAAAACTGCTGAGATGTGTATGAAGAAAATAAATCTGATAGAGGCAAAAGTAGTGTTGTGGGACAGACTACAAAGATTAGTGGATAACATAAAAATGCATATGGAAAAACTGGGAATAGAAGAGTGGAGTCATCACCAACAAAGAGAATGAATGTGTTTGCAGCAAAGTAATCTGAATGGATATAACACACAAAATATGAAAGAAGACAATGCTACACTTAACTCTGTGATGCAGAAACAAGGCATGTTACTGTGAATATTGTGCCCAAACTCCAGACATTCACCAACAGGTGCCTCTGTCTTGGCCTCTATACAAAATGGTCAGATGTCATAGCAAGTGCTGGTGGAAGCGAACCAACAGATGCCTCTATCTTGGCCTCTATATGAAATGGTCAGATGTCATAACAAGTGCTGGCAGAAGAGAACCAGCATGGCTGGGGATTAAATGAGAGAAAGTAGGGATGGATATGACATACCTTCAGGAAACATCCAACCTGTATAGACCAGTCATGCCCCTTGAGTGGAACCCAGAAGGGGAAGTGAAGAGTGGAGAGATCAAAGAGAACCTGGAGAAAAACAAGGGAAGAGGAAGCCAAGACACCGGGATCTCATGGGGCAGACATGACAAATAAGACAACTCAAGATTGCTCTATAATGTGAATTTAGTGTCTTCATACTTGGTCTTAATACTAGGGCTTCTGTTACATAGAAGGACATGCTGAGACTACTGCAGGAGAGGGGGCAGTAGATGAAACTGTCAAACATGGTTTCAGTGATAAACATTTATTGAAATGATGAGAATTAAATATCAGTATAAACTGTGTCAGTGATGTGAAAGTGTGTTCCATAACCAGTACATAGAATCACAGATTCCAACACAGAGATATGGGCGTCGTCCATTTGGCGTGGGACTGTTGGTAGCAGGTTATGATGTAAGTATAACATTTCATTCAGTCAAATGTTGTGTGAATTTGTTTAATCTTCTTCTTCTTGGATCCTTAGTCCCTGACTGACTAAGCAGTCAGTGGCCATCACGCCTGGTGGCATCTTGTAGGGCAGCAACAAACTGTCCTCATTTAGCTCGGTCGGTGGCCATCCTTCATGCTGTTCCCCAACTCTGTTTCATACTTTACATCTCAGCCTCCACTGTTCTCCGCCAGATTGTCTTTGGTCTGCCCCCTCTTTTGTCGTCCTTGTGGGATCCATAGCTTAGCAGTTCTGGTGATGGTGTCATCTGCCTGCAGTGATGGTACTCGTGCCCTTTTTGACTGCACCGTATAAGCAGTTCGAAGAATATTCCTTAGGCAGGTTGTGTAGAATGTTGTTTAATCTGTTAAGGCTTATTTTCACGGGGAAGTGATGGACAGAGATAACTACCAGTAGAACAAGAGGTGAGGAAAAAGGTGTTGGCATTAGATAGGACACACACTGAGTAAACCAGCTGATAGCATTACAAAGAGCTCCTTATTCTGGAATTCTCAAGGTAACAGAAAAAGAGGAAGGCCCAATAACACACTGAGAAGGCCATTGCAGAGACTTAAAAAAGAATAAGGAAGGCATGGACAAAATATAACTGATAACTCGGGACAGGTTGGTTTAGCATTAATTAGTTACAGGCCTGTGCTGCACAGACAGCTTTAGGTGATCAGTTTGTTTTTGTCCCATTATTGTTTTTGTCTTTTTGTTTCATTATTGTTTTTGTCTTTTTGTCCCATTATTGTTTTTGTCCTTGCTACTTCATATTATGAAGGGACACAAATATAACCTATGAGGAACAGATTGTGATACCATCTATTCAACAACTACTATGAGTGGACTGTGGCACAGACTGCCGAAAACGCATATGGAAAACGCATATGGCCATCACCAGTACCATTCCTGGAGAAAATCTACGGAGATATCAACAGCCTCAGGCTGACCACTGCTTTCTTTGAACTTATTCAAGTTGACATCTGAGGGTGAACGAAGAAGAAGATATTATGAAGGGATTAATGAATCATGAGAATTCATGTCAGAAAACAAATTCAAAAACTGTCAAATGAGGTGACAGGTTTTCAGAGCAAACACACACACATTTGCATGCATGTGGGCACACAGATACAGGAGAGAGACAAGATAGCAGCCCATTAAAAAAAATATTCACACAGCTCATCCCAAGTGACGACTCCACCTCACATTAGAAAGGAAATGCATCAGATCATTCAGCCAGCTCATATTGTGATAAATCTTTGTTTTAGCAGATGTGTTATTGAGTCTCTACCTTATTTTTCAGGTTATGTTTTTTTTTTTAAATTCACAGCTGTTCAAAATTTAAACTTGTTCCATGACCATTTTGGCATAAACTTCTTGTAAAATTAATTATTATTTCTTTCTGTAACAATTTTTTTTTACCAGGGTAAGCTTGCCCCCCAAAAAATGATGGCTCAGAGTTTAACTATGAATTGAGAGTTTAATGTGAATTGAAGGTCATTGTTTAGTCGCTTACTTGTATATCTTTAAAATAAAATGTGCAATTTGTCAACAAAGGCTTTGGGCCCACACATATACCAGACCTGTCCATCAGCCAACTACTATGACTGCAAAGCTATGGCCATTGGAGCAAGATCTCAGTCTGCTAGAACCTACCTAGAGAAAAATTTAGATGTTTTATCTGACTGTAAGTAGTAACATATTATCTTTCTTGTAATTATAAACATTACAGTAACCTTAAATTTATTCATGTATTTTCCTGAAAACTGCCAATTGGCAAAGTGGTTAGAATTCCTGCCTCTTGCAAAGAAATTGCTAGGCTCCAAGTCAAAGCCTGGTAACATCTCACTCCTCTACCCAGCTGTAAAATTGGTACCTGACTCCTCTTGAGTTAGGGATGGCACAGGCAGCAGGAAAGAAACTGATCACCTCCACCTCATAAAGCTGGACATAGTATAGCAAAATCCGAAACACAATCACCACTTCATTTTTATGGGTTGGTGTTTGCAGTTACTTTGTCGTGATATTAAGTATGTGTGGGAGTTCAGGGTTACATAGTTCCTAATGCTGATTTTGTAATACCAGTTTTTAAAAAAATAAATGATGAAGCATAATTTCTTGAAATGATCAAGCTGCTTAAATCTGATTTATTTATAACTGTCATTAGAGTTAATTAACTGTGTGCATTGCTGCATCCGTTTCTTTAGGTGCTCTGGATGAGCTGGTGAAGCATGGCATGAGAGCCTTGAGGGACACACTACCCCAGGAGGTGGATTTAACATCTAAGGTGGGAATTTACACTTAGCAAAAATCACGAGACTGATGTTGCAGTTTCAGTTAAATTATGGTTTATGGTAAAAGTTAAACATGCAGTCGCAACGAATAAAAATACATAAACAAAGTATTTCATAAACAGATGGTTTAACACTTTGCTGACCAAATTTGACAGTCGTCAGTTGTCTGCTATATACCGTTGCTGACCAAATTTGACATGATGAGTCAAATTCGTAAGACTGAAAGAGACGGGGCAGCTGTGTCAATATTTTTACCAAATAAGTTTCATCCGGGTATTTATAACATTCCAAAATGGCTACGCTTATGAGTTATATCAAGCAACGATGTTAGTAGCTGAAATTTGATTAAAATTTAATTATTGTTTAGTAGAAGAGTCATTCATTGTTTTCATCACGAGTGGTGACGAAAGCCAGACTTATAACGGAGACAATTCTGAATCTGAGGCTGCAAGTGATATCCCATGGCTAAGTAGAGATGGAACACTAGTAACAACAACGAAGTTGATGTAGGTAGGCCTGAAGCAGGAGATGGGCTGGCACAAGGGGCCATAGCAGGATGCACATCAAAATAACCCTTGGAAATGGAGAAAACTTTCTCAAAATGAACTTACTGAGCTTGACTTTCTTCAGCCTTATGAAGAACAAGGTATCGAGGCAGACACAACTGAATTCGTCCATTGATTTTTTCAAACTTGTTTTTCTGGACACTGGCTCAGATCTGATAACTGACGAAGTGAATAGGTACGGAGAAAATCACCTCACTCAGTACACAGGAAATGCTAAGTACAAGAAGCACACTTGAGACAAAACTGATACAGTTGAAATTTCTGCATTCATAGGCCTTCAGATTGGCATGGGAATGTGTTGTAAACCGGCAGTCTTGGACTACTGATGTAAGAACTTTTGGTTGAATGATACACCATATACGAGTCATGAGTTGGAACAGGTACCAACAGCTGCACAGAAATCTCCATTTCAATAATAATGATATCAGAAATGAGAGGGGACAGCCTGGGTGTGATCCCTTTTTATTAAGACTGCACACAGAGAAGCCACACACGGCCATCAACACATATGAAATGCATAAAAATATAAATGCCAATACCACTTGCCTAATGACAACTCAATCTATCAGTGTCATACCCACTGACATGTTTCTATTCAATGAACATTACAATGACTTTCGCTCACCGGCTAAGTCCTGTACTATGATAAAGCAATACTTAATTACAAATGACTCATCATCAACGGCCTAAGGAAATGCCACTAGAAACTACACCCTACACTCTAGAATTATGCAAATTAATCCACACCGCATGAAGAAATGGCAAGCACTATTAATGAACAACAATGGCATCCACTTCTCAGCAAAAATGCTGACAGGGAACATAAAGGCGACCTGCCCGGACGCTAGCCAGAATTTGTTTTCACTTCCCTTCCAGTCAGCTGACCAAACGGGTTTTTACATTATATCAATGTTGTCACTCTCAGCGTGACCAACCTGATATTTCGGCGAACATATATACTGTGGCATCCACCCCCCCACCCCCAAGAAAGAAAACGAAGTTATACGTCTGCAGCAGGACAGTGTGTTAGAGTTAATAATAATAGGAGAGGCGGCTCTTAAGTTAGAGACCCCCACCAAGTAGATTTGTGCAATCCTTATTTTTTTTCCATGCAGGTTGAACGAGAGGGTGAAACTGTGTGTGGTTATAGTGTCTGTCATTTTAATTGTTCTGTTTTTTCAGGTGTGCGACCTCGCACGTTATTTATTTTGCTGTGTTATTGATTTTGTTGTTTAATAAACTATAAAATGTACACTGGATCAGTTTCTCTATAACTATACTGTACTTATATGCTTATCTGTATAGTTGTGTCTGTGGACTTTAGTGAAACCTTATCTCCTTTATGGTAGTCAGAGGTGGTGAGACAGAAGTTAGTAATTAAGTCACAAGTGGCGAGGGAGAGTCGGTCTCGGTTCTCACCCTCGAAGCTATAAGTCTCATCTTTCCACATTCACTGTCATTTCTCATACAAAATCTATCTTCTCAGACTTTCTCATAACTAGTGTCTTGTCTCTATACTCAGACAAACTCTAAACATAAATCCACTTCGTGACAATATATACCTTTAAATTGTCACATGCTTTTTTTTTTTTTGATATTTTGGTAATTTGCTTTGATTTATTTTTTTCATACAAATATAGTGTATTTTTTAAAAAAAATCATTAAAAATAGAATTTTAAACTTATCAAAAAAAGCATGTGTAAAATTGTTTTAATTGTCAGTCACAACATGTGTGTGCAGTTTGATAAAGTTTGGTCAATGGGAAACACATGATTTTTGCTCTAGAAAATTGGTGAAAATCCAATATTGCGGAGGTTTTTTTTTTTTGTTACCATGGTAAGTAAACCTCATGTTTTTTTAACAAAATAAACTGTAGAATTTGGTTCATGGACATACACTGTGTCTATTGAGCACATAAAAAGTTTGAAAATGTTATTAGAACAAAAGTTAGTTTTCACTAGTGCATGCCCTTAAATCCAGAAGTCACAACAACAAGACTTACTGAGGGCTACTTCATTGACAAATATGAAAGGGCAATGTACAAACCAGGCTGTAAAGTATGTACGGCTGCAGGGAAAAGAAGCCAGACTTGCATGTACTGTGCAGATTGCAATGTACCTCTCTACCTGATTCCCTGCTTCAAGTTATACTTTACGGTTGAGGATTATCAGTGGTCCCGAAAAAGACTCTTGCAGAGGCCCACAGCTACAACTTCAACCCCAGTTTATGAAGGAAGCAGCTCACTCAACTAGAGGTACTTAACTACTCAAACATTCACAAACACTCTTTGTCAGATGCCTCAGGCGCAGAATCCACTCAAAAAGGAAAAATGCAAATACTAAACTTTTTTGCATTTTATTGAACAGATTTCTTCGTTTGTTAGCCTGTCATGTTGAAATATGTGGTCAATCGTTCAATCAATACGCCAATCAAGCTTATTTTATTCATTGCCATCCATGTCTCTAACATTTCATTGCACTGACATTGAACAGATTCACTAAAAATTGGAAAAAGAAAAATTATTAAAAAAAGTCTCCTCAAATTTCTATAAATAGCCACACAAATTCAAGATGGCCACCATGTGACCAAGTTGCATAAAATAGTTTTTCGGGCGTAGCAACCATTCATTATGGTGCTCTGAAAATTACAAAGTCTTATGTCAATTTTTTAAAAATTTTGAATGAATTTTCCAAAAAATAGTTATTTTTAATGAAATCTGCAAACACACTTGGTAATGGGGACAGTAATGCTCTGGATTGTTGGTCAGCAAAGTGTTAAATATACTACTGGACTAAAAGTTAAGGGCCGCCATTCAGTTTAGACAAGGTTTATATAATTCTTCGTGAGCAGGGTCGATTTTCCAAATGTCCGGTAGCTTGAAATCTCTCAAGAAGTCTCTGAATGGTAGAGTGGGACACTGCTAAATGTCTTGCAACATGACGAACAGATTGACCATCCTGAATCCATGCCATGGCTTGACCACGGTCTACAGTGCTGAGACTTCTCCTTGGTGGCATGGCTAATGCAGTGATCATTTCGACCACTTGTCATACTGATTTATTGCATACCAACGGTGAACACTCTTTACCGATGATCATTTTCCACGTGCATTCAAATTCAACTCAATTTTTCACCTTTTGAACTAGTGGGGCGTGTTGCAAAAACCACGAGTTTTTTGCAGTAACAATGGCAATTTTCACGTGCGGGTTAAAGTGACCCAGTTTTTGGACATTTAAAAAAAATTAACCTAGTGCACACAGAAATGTATACACATTTCTCTGAGCTCAGTTTTAATGACATTTTCACTTGTCTTTACAGTTTGCCAATCAATTATATAAACCTTGTCTAAACTGAATGGTGGCCCTTAACTTTGGTCCAGTAGTAAATAGATGAGAAACTACAGGGAATTTGAAAAAAGCCAATTTTATTTGTAAACTGTTATTTCTTCACTCCTATCCAGCTAATTTATATGAAACAAACAGGAAGATTAAAGAGTTAACTGTCATTTTATTAAATAAAATGCTATGTCACATGAACATTACAGCTCAGCATGAGAGCCAGTCTGTTCTAACACATGATTTGATAGTGGGCAGTAATGTTTGCTGTCTCTTGTAACATCCATTTATTGACCATTTTAGATTTTATTTTGTTTCTGGGAGTAAAAAATGAAACTTATTTGTCAACCAGCAATAATTTCTGCTGGTTTTGATATTTGTTTCATGTATATCTAATAGATAGATACAAGTGAGGATATAACAGTTTAAAAACACAAAGTGAGTTTTCAGTCACCCTGTTGTTGTTGTTGTTTAACTAGGGCTGCTGAGCTTCTCGTTCTTTAGCAGCTAATACTTCAGTGAAGACTCCTTGGTATTATCTACACTGTAGATCTAGGCTTTTCCTGTGGCTTTTCTGCCATTCCGAAACGTGAGTTGAGTTGAAGTCATGAGCTCCAGTTTCTCCAGCTTGGTTTGCATTTAAAGGATCATCACATCTGGTCCCAAGCTAGGAGTAGGAAGCTTGTGGCATACTTTGCATTCCCCGCCATTCAAAGGGGTTCTCCAACTATGCAGAGCTAAAATACTGTTCTCTGGTTCTGGGCTCTCCCAAGAAATTGTCACGTCCTGCACAGATCTACTTCTCAGCTTCCCCTGCCTATCATTGGGTCCATAGTTAGATCCTCCTGCATGCAGTCAGCCAAGTCAAAGCCAGAGAGTTACGTCTCGGGCTCAAGTGACTCATCCAAGATTAGTGTGCAAAGCTGGGTTCTCAACAAGTTTTACCACAGGGGGAATCCCTGAAGTGTGTGGATGCGGGTGTAATTAGCCTCACAGACGTTCACTTCCACATATGTATATTATAGCATTGTGCCAAGCTGGTGGTCATATAGGGATGACTCCAATTATGCCTCCATGCATTCAGACACCCTGTAGAATAAAGATATTAAAATAACTGATCACCTTCCTATATTTCTGGAGTTTTACCTGGAAAGTGACGCTTGTCTTGAAATTTGCTGAGAGAAAAAGAGAAGTAGTTTAGAAACTTGATGGTATCCTCTCAGCCAGTTCTGTAGCACAGTACTCCACAACCTTTTTGTTACTTAACAACACACTTAAGTGCCCTTCATAATTCCATGACATACTATAATTTTTAAGTGGTTAGACATGGTAAAAATTTAAAAAATGTGTTCATTACGCACCGCTTCCTAATTTTTGTGTGTTGGATTGGTGGATGATGATCACTTAGCTTATTATTGGTAAATTTGTACGAGTCAGATTCTTTTGTAATATTTTACTGTAACATGTAATTTTGTACACCACTATATGGTGTATTGTGTCTAGTATCATGGCATACCAGGCAGACACCTGCGGCAAAATGTTTGTACAATACCAAAACCTACCCTCTTTCCTGTACTTACTGTTCTTAGTCTTCTATCATTTACTAGACACAGTATTAAGGTCTTTGTCTTGTGTGGTCTGACCTATACTGTATAATAGGGGAACAACAGAAGTGATTGCGTCATTAATAGGCTGGACTGCCCATGGTAAATTTCCGGTGTTATGTGTTGCTGGTCGCACTAATGACCCGTCATCGAAGCATCATTTTTGTGATGCCTAGATGGCAGGGAGGATAGTGTGATTCGCTTGCATAGCTAGGCGGGGTTGTCTCACGGAAGGTCCTGGGTTCGAGTCCTGGGTAAGCCACTCACGTCTGTTGTTTAGTTTTCTACTTCTTTATTTCTTACGAGTGCCTAAAAACATACCTTTATGTTTGTCTAATATTTATTTGCAGTGCTGTAGCATATCGATAGTGGGGAAACATGTTAAGCAGTACAGTATGACACAAGCAAGACCTGACTGTCTGTAAGGACAAAAACTGATAAAAATTTTCCCTTGTAATCAATCCTTTGTGGCACAAGCAGTAAGTGATGGTGGGGGGAGAGGGAAAGGAAGGGAGATATTGGTTTTTACTGGCATTATCATTTTTAAGGATGCTAAGTCTAACAAGTTGTAACTTTTTCCCTGCCTGCCTTTGGCTATGAAGAAATGTAGACAAGATATCTTCTTCTTCGTTCGTCCTGAAAAGGACGGTGGTTGCGTTGTGTCTGTTTACGCCTAAGCTGTGATATCTGCACCTTTCGGTCGACACATCCGACTTCTGCACGGCATTTTTTAGGACCGGGTTTGCCTTCCCATTGCGATCCACACTCGCTCAGCCAGACTGCACTGCTGCAGACTGTTTCCAGGACCACCACGTGGAGGTGGAGTGCGGTCTTGACCAGCTCTGATTCGCTGGTCCTGACGCAGGCAGTCAAGCTATGAGTCGCTGACTGCGTTCTCTATTGCTGCGTCTTTGGGTCCCAGACAAGATATGAGAAGAAAAGAAAAACTGTATATTTCTGTTTTTTAAACCATACTGATCTGATTATTTACAGAACTGCTCTATTGGAATAGCAGCTAAAGACGCAAAGTTTGCCATCCTTGACGATGATGAGGTGTCACCATATGTATCCTTTTATATATTGATTTTGTTGTAAAGACCACCTTTATATCCAGATTTAACAATGCTTGTTGCTCTGTTCGTTAGACAAATTAAGATAATTTTATTTGTGGATGTTTATCATTTGTAACTACAGAAACTGAAGGTGGAATTATTTTAACAACGGATTTAGTTAATGGCGCTTGAAATGAGATATTGAGAACCTCACAAAATTGGATTTCATAATAAGCAGAGCAAAATTGGTATGTGGACTAAATTCTAGAATCTAGAACTGGATTGTCCTATTTTGCTGTGTAAAAAGCTTTTGTTTTCCTGTGTTTGACCAAAGGAAATAAAGCAGTTCAATGCCTTTAATTGTGAGACTACTACTTACTTAGTCGTTCCCCTTCTACCGTGAGGTGTAGAGGTTTGGAAGAGAGAGCGCCAGACCATCCTATCGGCTGTCTTCCTCCTGGCCTGGTTCCATTCTAGTCCTCGGTCCTTCAAAGATTGTCTAATGTTGTCCTCCCAGCGGACTCTGGGTTATCCTCGGGGTCTGGATCCTTGGCTCTTTGTTTCCCATGCTTGTCGTGGTATCCGATCTTCTCCCATTCTGCAGACATGGCCAAACCATCTTAATTGGGACTGTTCTACTTGGGTCTGCAGGGGGTAGGATTTAAGGCCTTGACGTATCGTCTGGTTGCATACCATGTCTCTTCTTGTTACTTCAACCACCTTCCTCAGATACCTCATTTCTGAGGTTTGGACCTGGCTTTTATGGGTTGTAGGTGAGACTACTAAACCAAAGTAATTCTTTGTTATCTGCAGCATTTACGTGTCATTTTTGGTGATTTCCTTAAGTTATAATTCAGTTGGTATTGATTGAGGGTGAAGAGAGAAGTGTGCGACATGCACCAGAGGAGCCACCGGTAAGTGAGATTTGTGATAATTCCTGTTTTTTCTTTCTTTCTCTCACAAATTTGACAGAGACAAGTGAAAGTGTATATACACACTGTTGTAAATAGGATAGTGTCACAATGGTAAATGAACCAGTGTTATGTCATTGATGCTGTCTTCAAGCAGCATTTAATTCACCATGTCTTTGCATGTATCTGCTTAAAGTTATTGTCTTTTCTTGAGCCATGGGATCATCCATCCACCTCTCGGAGATGAAAAACCTTTACAAAGACCGAAAAAGCATATCACGAGTTAATTTATGTAAACATATTTTCAGTTGTAGGGGGCTGCATTTTAACTGAGACATGCAGACTTTGCCTTTTACAGCAGGTCTTCACTTGTTTTAAAACCCAAACAATAAGTGTCTGAGTTTATTTTACACTGTAAAAATGATGTGTCATCATTTAGTCTGTTTCTGCGCTCAACTATGACTAACAAACTGGAAAATCTTGCATTCGATAGGACCTAATAAAAGAATTCTTAGACACAGTAATAAGGGGTAAGGGTTAGAGATCCTAACCCTGAACCCAAACCTTAATTGTAACCCTAAAGATGTTCACAAATTACAAGGATGACATCGAAGAAGACGTTCCACTGTTCTCACAACTAATTTGACTACTTCGTTATTATTATTGCAAAGAAAACAATTGAACTAATCTATATTATCCTTTTATATGAAATGGAATGGGCGGTTTCCAATTCATCATCATCATGTGACGTATTCTTTCCAGAACGTTGTCTCCATTACAGCTGCTCTGAATGCATCACGATTCTTGGCAAGTCGACCTGCATCAGCCAAAGACAGGTTCAGACTCTCTGTGATGTCCTGGGTCCACCGTCGTCTAGGTCGACCCCTTCCCCTTTTTCCAGGGACCATGCCTTCCATCACTGTTTTTTCCAGACTATTATGTCTTTTTATATGACCGAAAAATTTCAGCTTCCTTATTGCGATGGTATTTAGGAGCCAATGTTTCCAATTATTTCAGTGAATATCTGATGTAATTTTAAAAATAATAAAATCACATGATCATATTAATTTTGTTACACAAAACAAAAGCTCATAATTTGCTATGAAAATATAAATTGGCGCTAGTGTAATTTATTCTCTACCGAACTTTATAAATTAAAATAGCCGTTTTAGCCTAATTCACAGTTTTAATACTCATATGACTTTCAGTGTCCGTCATCAATACAGCAAACATTTAATAAAAATAACTTACTGAATGATCGTAATAATGATATATCTACCAAAGAAAAATCACCTAAAATGTTTTTCATCATCATCATGTGACGTATTCTTTCCAGAACGTTGTCTCCATTACAGCTGCTCTGAACGCATCACGATTCTGGGCAAGTCGACCTGCATCAGCCAAAGACAAGTTCAGACTCTCTGTGATGTCCTGGGTCCACCGTCGTCTAGGTCGACCCCTTCCCCTTTTTCCAGGGACCATGCCTTCCATCACTGTTTTTTCCAGGCTATTATGTCTTTTTATATGACCGAAAAATTTCAGCTTCCTTATTGCGATGGTATTTAGGAGCCAATGTTCCTGTACGTTTAGTGAGTGCAGTACTTCTCTGTTGGTCTTTTTTTCTTTCCAGGGTATTCTCAACATCCTTCTGTAGCATTTCATTTCGAATGATGTAATCTTTTTTGCAACTGTTTTATTGAGTGTCCAAGTCTCGCAGCCGTATGTTGCCACTGGGAATATACATGCTCTGATCAGTTGTAACTTTGTTTCTTTGCTTGTGCCGTGCCATAGGTTTTTCATCTGTATTAGTTTATGTGAAGCAATTGCAAGTCTTCTTTTGATTTCTACTGCACAGTCGCCAGAGCTGTTGATGATTGATCCTAAGTATTCGAATTCGTTAACACTTTCCAGTTCTTCGTTATCAATTTCAATTTCTGGTTTGGTCTTTACTTTGTCTGTTGTCAATACTTTGGTCTTCTTGGTGTTTAGGTATAGATGTTTTAAAGAAATGAAATTAAAGCTTAGAAGCGAAGTAACTCCAAATTAACTTTTCCCGGGGCTCTGATAGGGTTAAGATGCAAATTTGCCTTGATTTCATGATTTTTTTTTTCCAGTTTCATAATTCTCATTATATTATTATTCAAATGTACATTTCTTACGCATATTCTACAAGTTTTAGTGAAATCAAGTAGAATGTAGTTTTTGTTGTTGCTTATAAGCAGCCGTAAATAATAAATTATGCTCAATGCGACGTAATCGTTAAAATAATCAGTAACCCACCACTAGCATTATCGCATAATGATGAATGAACGACTGCAGCTGAGGTTCAGAGATAGCCCAAGAGAGACATGAGGGCACTGGACATAAATGCAGCAACCTGGGAGGATGAAGCTGCCAATCGCACCAAGTGGCGATGCTCCCTACAGCGCCACATCAGATTGGGTGAAAAGAAGCTCTCACTGCAGGAGGAAGAGAGGAGAAAACGTCAAAAGGAACTCCAGGAAAATAAGCAGCAGGGGACTGACACCTCAGGGGCGCAATCCCATATTCAGTTATGACTGAAGGGGCTATTATTATTATTATCATCTCACAGAATCTAACGATAAAATACCGGCTAAGGTGTGATCCAAGACGATCGATTTCTATATAATTAATAATGAAGCGAAAAACCTGTACAGAAATTATGTATGGGCTGTACAGATTACAAGTAACCCATACTACTTAGCATGTATGCATGGGGTGAAAGGAATTCATAAATTCCAGGGTTAGACCATTATCCTAGACCCTGAAGTACTTCCATGTGGGGCATCCTGGAAATGGGCAACCTTCGAGTTGCCTGACCAATGCTCAGGGATAAAGTAGTCACACCACAGTGGCTCACTATCAAGATTCCTGCCATGGTGAAACATGTTGAGAACCCAGCATTGCATACTAAGTTTAGGAGAATCACTTGATCCCCAGACTAAACTCTGGTATTACCTGGTTGGCTGCATGTAGGAGAATCTCATAATGAATAGGCGACAGGTGAGGAGAGCTGGGAAGTGGCTTTGTGCAGTGCATGAAGCTTATCTGGGAGAGCCTAGTATTTTTGTGTTTCAGTGTATAGAAAAGCTTCTGATTGGCAATTAAGATGTAGTTCTTGATAAGTATTCAGTTATTGGCTGAGTGTCATGCTTAATTATTGATGTAGTTCTTGATAAGTATTCAGTTGTTAGCCACTTTGCTTTTGCTCAGCGGTTTTTAACTATTTCCCCAGCAGTCCATGGAGGCTGATGATCGGTCTGTGGCTTCTCAACCAGAACCAATCCCTGCTGATGCTGAAACCGTGAATGAGTCAATGGACCTGTAACTGCCCATCATGTGTAATCATTTCAGAATGTTTGTGACAGTATGGTTTTGATTTACTTTAAAACAAACGAGACAAAAGGAAATTAATGAAAGCCAGTTGTTTGTGTGTTTTAGTACCTCTGTGTATGTCTGTAAGAATTCATGTTTCAGGTGTGAGAAGTTGCATATCCCACATTTGACTGACACCCATGTTATTGTTGCGTTTTTCTGTGGGCACAGTTATTTTGTACCGCATTACTGTGGTTCCTTTGGCACCATTATTGTACACTAGGGTCAGTTAAAAACCTGGCCTTTCATTTTGAAAAGCAAGTAATATTTAAAAAGAATAGGTACTGTATGATCATAATCATCATGTGCATTTGTGCTCCTTATGGACAATGGAGCTACCACTGCAGCGGGTTACCTTGCAGGAAGCCTGCACCAAGTAATCACAGGCTCCTGCAGCAGTTTGTTGTTCATGATGAGGTTGCCAGCCTCATACACAATCACATATATTAGTCACATTATACGACATGCCTGTGTGGGTGCACTAGTTCTTTTCTTACTTTGTCTCTTACAGAAACCCCAGGGAACCACACATATGATCATACGTGCATGTTTATTGTTTTCTTATGAACAAATTGTGAAAAATGACAGACATTGTCGAGGCTGAGAAGAGTGTTTCTAAATAAGTGTATTGGAATAGTGTTGTTCATATTTTCCTCGTAGTGTTCTTTTCTATTATTATTTTGTTTATTTATATTTGTTCACTTTTGAATTTGTTAATCACTTATGCTGACACTTAATATGACACAAGATTTTGACTTACATTCTCCGTGCCACTTGATTCATATTGTATACCTGCTGTAATAAAGTTGCTTCTTAGTTTTTAAAAATCAGAGAAAATCATTTACAGGCACTTCAGTATGTATGAAGTGTTAAAGAATTTTTGATTTTTTAGCCCATTAAAATGCTTAGAATAAAATTTTTCCATCTTTCTTAATGAAATAAATATTAACAACGTTCATTCTGAATGGAAGGAAAAGAGACCATAAAACATTTTGATGCCAACAAAACAAACAGATCTGAATTGGCTTTACAGTGGATTCAACCATATGCATACACTAAATGTAAAATACTGGTGTGGATTTGCAACAAAACTCCACAAGATTATTCTACAGTTCAACTTTCATCTGTAAAGTGTTAAACCAAGAAAATTACCAGAGACCTAAAGGTCTTTATATTTGGACATGCACCCTAATATAACCGACTGACATATTTAAAAAAAAAAAAAAGAGTTTTTACTTTCTAGTCAAAAAATACATGCACACACAAATGTAAAAAAAAAACATGGAAGATGCAAAGAATACAGCTTTAGTGAAAAATCCACACTAGAAAAAAAGCAACATCGTTCACAGCTTAAAAGACAATGAACGCAGTAAGGGATTGATAAGAAGCTGTAATAACAAACTTTTACCTAGAGACTGTGTGTACCCCAATAAATTGATTCAAGATACTAAGAATAAAGAGAGTAACTGCACAAAAACTGGGCAGTGAACAAATATACAGTAACTTCTATAAGATCACTCTACTATAATGTCAAGGCCTAAGATGCCACATGGCTACAAAACAGATTGAAGGTACCAGACCACTAATTTAGTGAAACAGAGAATGTCAGTTAAGACTTACAAGAGTAAAGACTGGAGGAAAGAGAAATAGAAAATTGTGTTTGTAGCAATGATCCTCACTGACTAGATACAAAGATTTCAGAAAATGCAGTCTGTATGTCATGTTTTTAAACTTGGCAAAATCAGCAAATTAGGCAACAGACAAAACAGAATGAAAAACTCTGACCTTTGTATGAATCCTGCACGAAAATGTTTTTTTTTTCTTTAGAAATTGCTGATGAATAAATTACTGAAAGACAAATGTAGTAATAAAGCAGAAACTGCTGATAAAGGAGTGAAGTGTTTGAGACTTGAGCATTTACTAGGTTCAACTTTTTAATGAGGTGGAGGTGACCAATTCCCGTCCTCGCTGCTTTTGCTTTCATTAACTCAGGAGCAGAGCCAGATTCCCATTTTCAGCTGGGTAGACTGGAGCGTGATGCTACCAGTTTTTACTTAAGCAATGATCTAGTAACTAGCAGTGAGGAAAATGCTCTTCATGTTGAAGTTGTATGAAGAAATAAGCCTTTGGTTCATTTCTTTATTTCATCTTATAATCCAGGTTATATTATGACACAAGTGACATAAAACAGTATTTATTGACACATACAAGAAGCATACATAAATATGGACCACTCTCAAAACATGGAGAGTTGTAAACAGCGATCTTCTCTGACATTATTTAACAAAGATAAAAATATGAAAGTGCTGCGTAATTCTAAATGTCTTTGTGTTGTGCTGTTAATAAAGAATTACATACTTTTATGTTTGTGTTGTTTGCTTATGCAGAGAGTTTGGTATTGTGACCGTTTGGGGGGGGGGTGTCACTCTGTCTGATGTACCATTACACCACAGAATTAAACTATGAAAATCTTAACTGATTCCGTACGCAAGATCTAATAATAGATGCAAAGGCCGAACGCTGTAGACGTAAGATCTTTTAAAAGACGCTGATTTATTTCATTGTTTCTTTCTATTCTGATATTTTATACTGCCCGGAATTTATCTCGAACGGAAGTAAACACAAAACTGGGCAAATTTCAACAAGCTTCAACGTCTTTTATTTGCGTTTGAACGGATTTTTTCACATTTATCTTCATCTTTAATCGTGTTTTGTCGTATCGCCATAATGGCCGAAAAACACACAGGATATGTTACTAATATGTGAACAGTGAACAAACTGTGTGATCAACCATAACTTTCTTACTTTTTCTGTGTTTCTAAATGGATTACCTGCACAAAGAGAGCAGTGAAACTGTATTGTGATAACAATTTATGTTACAAGCCTTACGTAAGTCGAAAATTTTTGTTCAAAATTTCAAGTTATCTTTTTTCCGTGTACATGTTATCTGTTATAACATAAACATAACATAAAATTAGCTAGAAAGGCATATGGATTTATATTGTTCATCCAATGTACTTTAATTTGATATATAATATGTTATACTTAACTCATGATTAGACACACATTGTCAGTAAACGTAAATTATGTATGTGTAAATTTTTGGGGCTTAAAAATAATTCCGTCCAGAGCTGAAAATAATTACGTACGGAAAGAGTTAAACGACTACATTTTTTTCATGCTTTATTTGAGCGAACATATGTACAGTTATTATTCAAAAAATCAGAGCTGGTTACATACTTCATCTATCTCCCAAACATCCTCTTGCTTGTCATACACTAAGTTTCAGTATGATTTTAACAACATCAAAGTTTGCAGCTCTACACTTTCTCATATCTTCTCTGGTCATGGAATAAGATTACATTATAAAGTTTCCCTTTCATGTTGAATTCTTAAATCGTCTATCTTTGCTTTATAATCTCCTATCGCATCGCTTGGTTCTATAATACTGGCCTGACGCCAGGGCTGGTAACTTTGTCCAAGACTATGATACATCACTTGCCATCACGGCTCTCACAAACACATTGTTCTTATACAGAAAAAAAAGTCACCTTTGTTTTCTGCCGTCTATCTCAAAACACGTGGCGCGTTGAATTCACTTGATTAGAATACATACCGGATTCTTTGCTGACACAAAATATGGTAATAGTAGTAGCAATCTGATCACCGCAGATTATAGCTTATGGGACAGCTATGTAAAAACTCACTGTGCTGGCACGCTACATCTACCTTGTAAGAGCTACATGGTAACCAAGGAGCAGAGCGCTCGTCTTGTGCTTGACCTTTTTATAGACCATGCTCCGAAAGTCCTAGTATTTGTGTCTCATGACACTAGTCACGCCCTGTCTTAGGCTGTCTACATAGGAGAGTTTAACTCGTGACCTTCACTTCTAAACTAGTAATACCTGGAGTTACTTCCCTACTCCATAGACCCGTACCGTATCGGTCACATTAAGACGAAGTAATGTGACATTCTTTAAAACATGACGCATATAGGTTAGTCTAGACCAGTGCGCAGCGCCGTGGCATACTGGTGTCTGTTTGGTATGCCATGACACCCAGCAGAATACACCATATAATCGTACAAAAAATTAATGTTATGGTAAAATATTATGAAAGAATCTCACACATACAGTTTTGCATACATGTATATTAATGAGTTATCACCATCCACCAATCCACCACAATTAGGGAGCGTTGTCTTACGTCTGCAGCAAATTTTAAAATAATTACCATACCACCAAATAGTGTACTGTGACGTAGAATTCTGCAAGGCACTTTAAGTGTGCCATTAAGTTAAAAAGGTTGCAGGGCAATGGTCTAGACGATAGACATTTTAAACTACCGTACAACTGCGACGTATAAATTAGCCTGGCGTTAAAGTCGACCTCAATATATTTAACGAATATTCTGGTTTAGGCCTAAGCTCACCATATAAGTCAAACTGCAAACATACGGTAAGCTACCAGTAGACTTCAAATGAAATGTGGATAGTTTATGGCAGCTTATGGAGAAAGAGTGTAATAAGGCCACTTTCATCGAGACACTAACTGTAATGCCTTTCAATAAGTTCATGCAAAAGGGGATGTGGGCAACAGGATCTGTGTAAGACACGAAGCAACCGTTAAACATCTTCAGTAAGTTATATGGGTAAGCGCTCTGTTGTTATACGCCAGGTCTACCGATAAACACATTCAGTTAAAATTTAGGTAAAGATTAGCAATTTATACACCTTAGAAGTTCATTCCTAGTTTTGGAGAGATTTATTTCAAGCTTAAAATGTCGACTTACATTTTTTTAAGTTAAAAAAAAAAGGCTGTCCCATATCAGACACTGCCATAGGGGAATGAAGTGTTAAAGATTTCATTAAACTAGGTTCCGCATTGAGAGGTGGGGGCAACCAGTTCCCTTCCTCGCTGCCTTTTCTTTCCCTAACTCAAGTCGACTTATATGCCACTTCTTGCCTGCTTATGTATTCAGTCAATCATTCAATGCCCTTTAGCAACCAAAGGAGCATATAACTTCAACAAACATCCAAGTCTTCCTGATGTGTGCCCCCAGCTCGAGGTCTTTCCATGTCCTCCTCCTCATTTTCAATTCTCTTCTCCTTGTGTTCTTTGGTCTATCCTCTTTGGTAACCTTTTTTACTCTGGGGATTCCAGAACAAGGACTTCCTTGTAGTGCTATCAGTAGGTTTCCTCAGTATGTGTCCTATCCATCGCCAGCATCTTCTTCTCATCTGCAATTTATTCATATTGTTTTGTTGAAATTTTTTTGTGGCTTAAATGTTCTGCAGGATTTCCCACCCCTCCTTAGTTACTTCTTATGACATGCATAGTAGGTTGCAGTGTTACTATTCTCTGCTCCCCATTTGTACACTGAGACATTAAAACATTTTACACAAAGCAAAAGAATGATATCTTATTCTCACATACATAGAAAAAATATTCAATAGGATTTAGTAGATTGAAGCATACGTGTTTGGACATGATATGCTTCATCTTGAAAATATTTTATTTTTAAACTTAAATATTTCACAATGCTTTCAGAAAAATTAAAATAAAAACCTACAGAATTATTTACTCAGTTTAGTAACATATATCATTTTATCATGTTCGTATATAGGACAATTTTACTTCTGACCACTTAAGATGGTCATTTTTGGTTAATCCCGCAATGACCGTCACCGAATGCTCCGCTGTGAATATGTGTATTTTAGAGTTTGGGTTAGTGTTTGGGTTAGGGTTAACCCTAATCCTAACTCTAAAATACACATATTCACTGCTGAATATTCGGCGACGGTCATTGCGGGATTACCAATATTAAAATAAAGACCTACAGAATTATTCACTTTAGTAACATATATCATTTTATCATGTTCATATAAAGGACGATTTTACTTCTGACCACTTTAAGATGGTCATTTTTGTTTATAACCAATAAAACTTCATTTGTCAAAAATTGCAAACGTCACGGGCAGTGGGTAACTTGCATTATCATTATCATCATTAATGCCGAATGAATAACATTCACATTGTGATTGCTGAGGGAGCACTATATGATTCACATTAATGATTGTTTATATTATTTGGTGAAATTATTGAATACTTCCTGATGGTTCATTGACCTAGTTTTTAATGATACTTTATTATCCAGTAAGAGCTGTTGTGTACGATCGTACGAGAGAAAAACGTGCAGGCCCATAATCACTTCTAGACTATGTTACACATGGGACAGACTCATGAAGATTTGTTACTGTAAGCCTTGGGGGCTGTAACAAGAATAATATTCTGTTTGATGTATCACAGTGGCAAAAATGCTGTTTACATCTTTTGTCTATCAGCTAGGTATGTCATACTGCAGTTATGTGTACAACCCCCAAAAAAGAGGAAAGTATTAGAATCTGAACACAGATTTTACAATAACACACAAACCAGGTTTGAAGAGTTGGCCAAAAAAGTGTTCATACTCCGACTCCTCAAATTTTAGAAATCCAACTCCGAGTACAGTTTTTTTATTAGTCATGGCATAAAATTCGGAGTCTGGGCATTTTTTTACAGACTCCGACTCCACAGCCCTTTCACAAACACACACACAAAATATGATGGCAGATTTATGTTCCTGCAGAAATAAAATGACTACTAGACAGTTCATAACACTATAGGTCAATTATACAGATGTTTCTTTATGCCTATCTCTCTCTCTCTCATAACACTATAGGTCAATTATACAGATGTTTCTTTATGCCTATCTCTCTCTCTCTCTCTCTCTCTCTCTCTCTCTCTCATAACACTATAGGTCAATTATACAGATGTTTCTTTATGCCTATCTCTCTCTCTCTCTCTCTCTCTCTCTCTCTCTCTCTCTCTCATAACACTATAGGTCAATTATACAGATGTTTCTTTATGCCTATCTCTCTCTCTCTCTCTCATAACACTATAGGTCAATTATACAGATGTTTCTTTATGCCTATCTCTCTCTCTCTCTCATAACACTATAGGTCAATTATACAGATGTTTCTTTATGCTTATGTCTCTCTCTCTCATAACACTATAGGTCAATTATACAGATAAATGCCTGTTTCTTTATGCCTATCTCTCTCTCTCTCATAACACTATAGGTCAATTATACAGATGTTTCTTTATGCCTATCTCTCTCATAACACTATAGGTCAATTATACAGATAAATGCCTGTTTCTTTATGCCTATCTCTCTCTCTCTCTTTGTAACATTGTGTTTCAAAAAACCTCTTTAATCTCTCTCTAAAAGTCTATTTCCAATAGATTAACTCTTTCAGTCCAGAGTTATTTTGCACACTGTGCCAGACTTTTTTTGTGGGCAGAATTTTATAGAGTGAAGTGTTCATCTTTCAGTCTAAATTTTTGTGTGAATTTTCCTTTGAACATGTACTTATTATATACCAAACTGTAGGGAAATGGATAGAGAATTGTAATATATAATGTCTTTGGTAGTATTAACACAAGTATGTTCGGTATACTTAAAACATTTTGCATGTAAAATTGAAAAACGCTAAAAAGTTGACTGTAGAATACGATCTTACCAAAGACAAATTAGTTGTAGACAATAAAACTTTCTTTTTAGTCTTCAAACATCAAGTTAATCCATATACAAGTAAAAAAAAACATGCTTATGGCCACAATTAGTACATTTAGTGTTATTCACACCAGTTTTTCTGTGGTCCTTTGTAAGAAAAAAATAAATTATGCAATCTTGCATTACGTAATTTTCAAACAAATAAAGAATAACATCATATAAAAACTTTTTTACTCTTGTTTAATGTTTTAATTGTATCCCTAGCTTCATCTTCTACCAAGAACTAGTGATTAGATGTTATGGTAGGTCTAGTTTTGTTGCTTTTTGATCGGCCAGAATACGACTACGCCCACTCATCAACTAAACCTAGTGTGTCTAGCTTTTCTGCACAGATTCCGTATTTTGACAACAAACGGTGACTACCAAACAATCATCATCAATGTCAGCAATGTTTCAAAGTAGTTTGACACAATTATTTGCTTAGGAGACTTAGAAAATGTAAATATAAAGCGTGACATATTTCTCTAGCAATAACAACGAAAAACGCAAACACGCAAATTTTCACAAAAATTGTGATAATATCATCAAAACACGCACATGTGCTGATTAACTACAGTCAATTTAGTTGTTTAGATAGTAGCGGAAGTCATTCTTACTTACTTACTTAGTCGTTCCCCTTCTACCGTAAGGTGTAGAGGTTTGGAAGAGAGAGCGCCAGACTATTCTATCGGCTGTCTTCCTCCTGGCCTGGTTCCATTCTAGTCCTCGGTCCTTCAAAGATTGTCTAATGTTGTCCTCCCAGCGGACTCTGGGTCGTCCTCGGGGTCTGGATCCTTGGCTCTTTGTTTCCCATGCTTGTCGTGGTAGCCGATCTTCTCCCATTCTGCAGACATGGCCAAACCATCTTAGTTGGGACTGTTCTACTTGGGTCTGTAGGGGGTGGCATTTTAGGCCTTGACGTATCGTCTGGTTGCGTACCATGTCTCTTCTTGTTACTTCAACCACCTTCCTCAGATACCTCATTTCTGAGGCTTGGATCTGGCTTTTATGGGTTGTAGTCATTGCCCATGACTCGCATCCATATGTCAAGACTGGGACATACGTGGAGCGGTATACAGCCATTTTCGTTTTCTTACCAACCTCTCTCTTGCTGAGGAATCCTCTATTTATGGCCTGAAAAAGTCTCCCAGCTGCTGCTTTTCGAGTGGCCAACTCTTCTTTGATGCCTCCCTTTCGGTCTATAATAGCTCCGAGGTATTTAAGTGGTCGACCTGCTCCAGGACCTGTTCTCCCAGCTTAATCTGATGTCTTCTTTCTTCTCGTGATATCACCATGGATTTTGTTTTAGAGCTGCTTATGACCATCCCTCTCTTCTCCAGCTCTTCCTTCCAGACTTGCAGGTTGGATTGGAGATGTGCCTCTGATTTAGCAATCAGGGCAACATCATCAGCAAATGCCAGCTCTGAAATATAGACCTGTCTCATCTTCCAGTACCCCACTGAATACTTTCTTGTTCTCTCCTTACATGCCTTGATGACATCGTCCATAAGGAGTATGAAGAGGTAAGGTGATAGGATATCACCTTGTCTTACACCAGTGGTGGTCCTGAACTCTTCTGACTTATGGTTTGCTGTCCTCACATAATTTCTGCAAGACTTGTAGAAGCTCTGTATAGCATGAATCAGAGGTGCTGGAATATTCTTCCTTGCCAACAGTCCCAAAGTTTGCTCCAAGGGACCCTGTCAAACGCCTTTTCCAGATCTATGAAACAAAGATGGATCTCACTCTTATACTCAAGGGCCTTTTCACTCAGCTGTCTGAGTGTGAAGATTAGGTCTTGAGTACTTCGGTTTGCTCGGAATCCGCACTGGACCTCATCCAATTGTGGCTCAGCTAGGCGTCGGAGTCTCTGCTCTAGGATTCTAGAGTAGATTTTTCCAGGGACACTGAGAAGGGATATGCCTCTATGGTTTCCACACTGTCGATTGTCACCCTTTTTGAAAATTGGTGTTATGATGGCGATCTCCCAATCCTTTGGTATGGTCTTGTTGCACCATGCTGCCTGTAGGACTCTTAAGAGTAACAGGTCGCCTGCTGCTCCCATGTACTTAACCATTTCTGGTGTTATACCATCATGCCCTGCTGCTTTGTCCATCTTGATTTTCTCCAGTGCTGCCTTCAGTTCTTCCATCTTTATGTCATCTTCATCACCATTGGTTTCCTCTTCTGTGCTAGTGGTTATCATTTCTGATGTTTGACCTTGCTCACCATCAAGGAGTTCTGAGAAATATTCTTTCCATCTTTCCATTACTTCCTTTGGGGCAGTAAGCAATTTGCCTTGCTTGTCCTTTATAAATTTGAGAGGGCATTGTTTTTCCTTCCTCATGTTCTTTAAGGTCTTATAGAACAATTTCTGGTTTTCTTGTGCATCTTTTTCTAGCTTTTCTCCAAATTCTTCCCAGGACTTCTGTTTTGCTGCTAGCACTTTGTTCTTTACTTCTGTTCTGAGTGTCACATATTCTCTATATTTTTCCATTTGTCCTGTTGTGTTTTTAGCTCCTAAGTATTGTTTCCATGCCATTTTCTTTTCTCTTATTTTCTCTTTGACTTCCTCTGTCCACCAAGGTGTCCTCTTTCTCTGGTTCCCAAGTCGGACTTCACCACATGCTTCTGCAGCAGCTGTCTTTATGATATCCTTGAATTTAATCCAGAGGGTTTCCAAGTCATCAGGTTGTTCTTCTGTGTTGCTCACCGCTGCAGCAATAAGCCCCTGATATCTGGTCTTAATTTCTGGCTCTCTCAGCTTGTAGGTCCTAATGCTCATTTCTCCTGCTCGTTTACTTGGTTTCTTGCGTGATGTTGAGCAGTTCCTAGGCTGAGCAACTCTTTCAGTTGTTCGTTTGATTGTTAGCAGGTAGTGATCACTTCCAATCTCTGGCCCCCTCCAGACTCTTGCATCTCGGACATATTTGAATGAGCTTCTCCGAACAATGGCATAGTCGATCACTGACTTCTCATTCTTTGTTGGTTCACATCTAGTGTATGCATGTATGCGCTTATGGGGGAACTTTGTGTTTGTAATGATCAGATTCTGCTCACTGCAGAATCTAAGGAGTCGCTTTCCATTGTCATTGAGAGTATCTTCTCCATATCTTCAGATAACTCCACCCCATCTAGCATGGTCATTTCCAACTCTGGCATTAAAGTCTCCGAGCATGATAACTTCATCTAGGCAGTCATCCACTGTCCTTTGAAGCAGCTCGAAGAATTCCTCCTTGACCTCT
The DNA here is from genome assembly GCA_024509875.1 of Oreohelix idahoensis. Classification (NCBI taxonomy): domain Eukaryota; kingdom Metazoa; phylum Mollusca; class Gastropoda; order Stylommatophora; family Oreohelicidae; genus Oreohelix; species Oreohelix idahoensis. The sequence goes on from JAMPIV010000693.1 coordinate 101,641, forward strand.
GCTCTCTCATCCTCATTTGGCCCATACACTATGACCAGGTTGACTATGGTTTCTCCTTCTTTTAGTTTCACAACCATAATGCGCTCTGAGACAAAGTTCCACCCCTTGATACTATCTTTTTGATTTTGGGCCACAATGCAACCCACACCCCCTTTAGCTCTTTCGGATATGGGTACACCACTGTAGAGCAGCGTGTTGCCATTGAGATCCATGACTCCTTGTCCTTTTTTCTTTGTTTTCGTTATAGCCAGGATTTCTAGTTTTGCTTTCCTCATCTCTTCCACCAGCTCCTCTTCCTTCCCATTTATACTTCTTGTGTTCCATGTTCCATAAGTCGTAGTCCGTTCCAGTTCGTCGCCTTTAGAATCAGTCCGGTTTTCTCTCTTGTGTTACTCGTAATCGTGGTTTAAAGCAAACAGGTGATTGGCCTGTTGTGCCTTTGCATAGTGGAGGGGCTGCCTCCTTACGGCCTCCATGCAGGCCGCCCTCCTCCTTTTTCATCCGGGCTTGGGACCGGCATAGGCGGAGTTGCGGAAGTCATTCTACGAGTTTTAATATATGAACTGCATTAAACGGACGATTTTTAAGGTTTATGCGTGATAAACTAAAAACCACGTGATAAACTAAAAACCACGCTGTGAGCGTTGCTCTGGCACGGCGTGTTGAATTTTGCAACGCTCAGAGCGTTGCTCTGGAGTCAAAGAGTTAAACAACCTGATTAATCAGATTAACAATACTGAGGTCTTCAAAACTACAGCAGCATAGAAAGATGCAAACACTATCTCTTTGTTGCTTTATACTAAATTATACCATCACTGTGTGCTCCTTGTAAACTGAAATACTGTAGTTATTATTCAATTCACAGCACTGGATGCGAATTTGAATATAAGATCCGTTTGCTCTGATTGCAAAAAACAATAAAGGGTTGTCGTGCCCTGTGACATAAAAATGTCTTGGAAAAAGTTATGCTATTATTTATATTTCAGCATTAATATGATTTTACATAACGAGTACACATGCATACCTTTTGTACTGACATAAAAGTTATCAGTATCAACATGACATTACATAATGAGTACACATGCATACCTTTTGTACTGACATAAAAGTTATCAGTATCAACATTTTCCTTAGCGCTCTCTGTGGAGGATGGAACCACCACTGTAGCTGGTCTCCTTGCAGAAAGCCTGCATATATACTCTTGCAGCAGTGGTTTCTGTGGCACACTTTTATATGATGAGGTTGCCAATCCATGCACAATCTCATACTGGTCGCAACTTATAATACATGCCTGAATAAATTCTTAAGTGTCCTGTCTAGCCCTCACTTTCTTTCTTTCCTTTCCCTGACAAAGGCCTTGTGGCAACGTTGGCTATTTTCTTTATCTTTTGTCCTCGTAAGACAAATCACCTTTTTTCAATTTTTTTTCATATCCATCCACTGAATCAATTAAGCATAATTATTCTGTCAAATAATTGTTTGTGTCATCAGTAGCATCTGAATTCCTGTGCAAAGAAATTATAACTACCTAGTCGATATTTAAGAAATTACCCCAGTACATTGGTCATAAAATTAAAAAAAAAAAAATTAGCTTTAAAATCAGGCTAAAATTGTGACCTCCATGATACATTTTTCACTCCATCATTTAAGAGTGGTCCGCATACACACACACACAAATTTTGCACATTCATCGCCTAAATAAAGATAGCAATGAAAGCTAGCATCACAGAATTAATGCAGGTCACATTTGGGCAATAAATAACAGATTCCATGTAACATCAACAAATAAACGGTCTCGCTGATCGCCTCTCAGAATGTATGGTTGTGTTCAGTTCTGCAGGTTACAAATCACATTCACCCTTCACAATATGAAAAAATGTCTCACAGATAATATTCATCTCTGTAAGTAAGTCGGTTTAAGTAGCACCAAATACTCTCATACTGTGACTTTATGAACCTTCATTAACTACTTTGTCAAAAACAGACAAGGAAAATATTGACCTTGCTCTCTCACTCTTATATAACCCATGTCCACTTGACAGGGTTCATTAAATATAAAAATGTATGAGGTCACTGTGGTCTTAAACTACAAAACGTTATGTTTATAGTGTTAACACCAAGGGAGAATTTAACAACTAACTTGTATTTTTGATGATATTTTGATGAGTTATATTCAACTGTTATACATGTGGGTTCCTTGATTATCGGAACCCACATTTCATGTGAGAGACCAGGGTTTATCCCATGCAAGGAACCCAATTGACACAAACCTGGCAGCTTACAATATATTGCTAATATGAAGTCATCTCCATAATGCGCTTAACAGCAAAACAACAGAATGACTTAACTGTATTATTTTATTTCTCCATCATCAATAGCAATGTTCTGATGTCAAAGTAGGCATGTCCTTGATTTAAAAAAAAACCTGAGTGCATATGGCACCAACCAAATCTTCAGCTTTAGAGGCAGAATAAAATTACAAACAGCAGTGCTAATTACTAAACAGGCATATCTGAATGGACAAAGGATCCTTAAACACAATGACAAATTATTCTTGCTTCAGACAAGTTGAATAACATGCTGGGATTATGTGGAGAGGATTTATCATTAAACAAAATAATATGTACAACATTTTGTGTTAATGAAATGCACACAACTTTTTACACAATATAACAAAACAGGTCTGGCAAGGAACAAGGAACCGAATGTCTATGTGTCAGGAGCAGACACAAACAGAGTGTTGAGGTGGTTCCTTGCTTGACCATTCATGTCAAAGATTGCTGTATTCTCCTGGGCCTACCTTCAGTTCTACTTATACTTCTTTCATATTGCTAAATGTATGTATTTACTGAAACTGGAGCCAGTTATGCATAGAAGACTAAACACACTTGCAGCAAAACAGAACAAATAAAGGCTGAATCCAGTTTGTTCTAAACTGAAACACCATTATGGCAAAATCATTATTAATGATGGAGATGGCATTTATTATTGTTATTATTACAAAACATAAATCTGTGGCTACGTACATTATCTGTGGCTATAATATGTAATACATATTTAACAACAGAAATTTGTGACATCTAACGTACTTTAGCCTGACAATGCAAAGATCCCTCAAAGTACAGTAACATACTTACTTACTTAGTCGTTCCTCTTCTACCGTGAGGTGTAGAGGTTTGGAAGAGAGAGCGCCACACTATCCTCCTGGCCTGACAATTTTAGTCCTCGGTCCTTCAAAGATTGTCTACTGTCCTCCCATCGGACTCTGGGTCGTCCTAGAGGTCTGGATCCCTGGCTCTTAGTTTCCCATGCTTGTCATGGTAGCCGATCTTCTCCCATTCTGCAGACATGGCCAATCTTAGTTGGGACTGTTCTACTTGGGTCTGCAGAGGTTGGAGCGGTATACAGCCACCTTCGTTTTCTTACCAACTTCTCTTTTGCTGAGGAATCCTCGATTTGTGGCCTGAAAAAGTCTCCCAGCTGCTGCTCTTCGGGTAGCCAACTCTTCTTTGATGCCTCCCTTCCAGTCTATGACAGCTCTGAGGTATTTAAAGTGGTTGACCTGCTCCAGGACCTGTTCTCCCAGCTTAATCTGATGTCTCCTTTCGTCTCGTGATATCACCATGGTTTTTGTTTTAGAGCTGCTTATGACCATCCCTCTCTTCTCCAGCTCTTCCTTCCAGACTTGCAGGTTGGATTGGAGATATGCCTCTGATTTAGCAATCAGGGCAACAGCATCAGCAAATGCCAGCTCTGAAATACAGACCTGTCTCATCTTCCAGTACCCCACTGAATCCTTTCTTGTCCTCTCCTTACATGCCTTGATGACATCGTCCATGAGGAGTATGAAAAGATAAGGTGACAGGATATCATCTTGTTTTACACCAGTGGTAATCCTGAACTCTTCTGACCTATGGTTTGCCATCCTCACATAATTTCTGCAACTACTGCAAGACTAAGTACAGTAACATAATGAAGCTAATACAGCAAATATTTGTCATTCTCAACTTAAGTCTAAAGCAGTTAATTTATTATGTGACTGACCGCTAATCTCACTTTAAAACCTATGAACATAAAATGTAATGTTACAATGCAGTACACAAATTACATGAACGTGTAATGGTCAAATGTATTTTCAGAACATAATCTGAATAGTCTATCACAATATGGCTTAAACTTTCATCTGTTGCATACACAGATAAAAGTTTCATTAGTGCATTGATATTTATTACCATTTAAAAAAACAAAAAAGCAAAATACATATATTCAAAGCCGAAAGTAGCATTTCACATGAAGTTTAATTTCTGATTTCAAAGATGATACAGCAAATATAATATGAACACAATCATGAATGAACCAAGCACAATCCCAAAGTCCATGACAGTATTCCAGCCGTGATGGAACAAGTTATTTTCTTTTCTATATAGCAAACTATATACAAGTATAACAATTTATTTATATGGAAAAAAATAATTTGAAGAAACAGACAGAAAGAGGGCTTGTGAATCATAAACAGTAATGAAAATAAGTAAATTTTAAACACTCGCAAGAAAGAAAAGAGCACACTAGACAACAGAAGTAATGCATTTCAGAGATTGGATTCAGGTCCACCCAGGTGAATCATTGCTTCACTTTGAGAAACAAACATTTTTTCTGAAATACATTGATACCTCACAGGGTGATGGTATCTCATGGATAGACCTAGATCAATCTCTGCAGTGCCTACTACTTTTCTCTCTTTTCTGTTGTCTTGTGTGCTTTTATTCTTTCTTGCAAGTGTGTAAAATGTACTTATTTTCATTATTAATTAAGACATAGAAAATGCATAAACAATGCATGAGTCAAAGTTTGTAGGTATTTAATTATTGTGACAAAGCCTTGGGGAAAGAAAAAAAGTGGGCAGGGTGTGTGTGTAGGGGTTTACTGCAGTTAAGATTGTGACAAAGCTTTCTACCTGCTATTTGATTTTGTTTATGAATCATTAATCGTATTTACTAACCAGATGACCAAGCTTAAGCAACTTGCACTACTCTGGCTCAATTATGGCTGATGGAGGCACTCTGATAATCCAAATACGACAAGACTGTGATAAGATGTTGGGTGCTATTTATGTTACAGGAAAAATACAAGACATAAAATAGGTACGATTTACATACAGGAAATAAAAGATATGAAATTATCTTTATCTTGATTCAATAAATAACAATGAATTTACACGAAAGTTCAAAGGGAAAAGCTGTCATGTCTGGGGTAAAAGGTTCTGTGCTTCCTTCTTCCTGTGTATTGATTTAATTCATTTTTTTTAAAACATTCAAGGAAAAAAAAAGGTTGTTTTTAGATAATAGACATTCAGATTACTTCATCTATTTCCTCTCCAACATGAAATTGATGTGACCTGTCTATAGCACTCCGTTTACCCCTTTCTTTTTTAACAACCCTACCTTTATATTTCCCATAAAAAATAGCTCATGTCCATATAGTGATGCTCCAAAATAGCTAGCTATACATTAGCCAGACTGGAGGACTAAAGTGGCCATAAAACTTCACTTGTGATTAGAAATGGCACATTACAAAACATTCTATAAACAGTAGACAGAACTCGGATCATAGAAAAGTACTGATCCATCTTTATCCAGCTGGCCTAAACACTGGATTAGAAACACTGCAGAATGCATCATGCCCAGGCAGACAGGAAATAAGATAGAAATTACATGTTTTTTATGTCCCATCTTACTGGATACGAAACGTTAATTAACAATTAGTACTGAACTGTGCAACATCAGCGCACTTTACTTAAAAAATATAAAGATGATAAAACAACCAACCAAAGCAAACAATGGTATTTTAAAGGCTCTCATTCCAAGCATCTCACGGACATCATGGTGCATGTATATTATAAATTATAATGTCACAGATGATACTAAAATCTTAGTAACATACGCTTGATGACCAGTTTCAATGTTGGGTGTGTTTTTCAGTTTTTCCCTCATACACTACTTGTTTTACCCTGTAATGCAGACTCTAATCATATAAGGTGGGAAATTAAATATATGGCAAGGAGCACTTACTGACAGATTCAATTAGTTAACTGAATCATCTGTCAACAGACGTATTGACACGTTTTATCAGGAAATTTATAATGCATTCACACATATCCAGTCTAATGAATGTAACGCACATTACATTCCTTATTAGTGGACTTACTTATGGCCTAACAGCCAAAAATGCAGCATAAATTATGTAACATGTCTCTTAACTAGCCCTACATTTTAGAAAGACTGTCATGTCAAGTTCTGAGCCAATACCTTCTGTATAAGCACCGCCTTTCTCTATTACCCTCATTCAAGTACTTTGTTATTCAGCTTTGTATTATTTACTTTCTAGTCATTACTCTGATCTGGTGTTTACATTTTTTTTAAAATATACTTCTTACATTTCTCTGCTATATTGTATTATTTCCTTATTTCTAAACAATCTCAGCCTAATTGCCAATTAAATGTTAGTAGGGATTTATACAGTTAATTGTATTTTATCATACTCCTACTGTCAAGATATTAATCTTGAATTTTCAAACATTCTTCTTAAAACAGTATAGCAAGATATTGTAGCTAACTTCATCCTGTTCAGACTTTAAGGAAGGGGGTCCCCCCCATCTCTTTACACACTGAGACTAAGCATGTGTTAGTTGTTTAGAAACGTTTACTTCAATTAAGAATTTTAAACTGGATACAAGAGGCATGAAGACTGTGATCATGGAAGTTACTTGAGATAACCAGTCAGTCAGTAAAATAATGTTTTGCTTTACAAGAGACATAAAGATTCTAGCCATGAAAGTTAACTAAACTTTTGACACTAATCAGTCAGTCAAGTTTTGTTTTGCTTTCGTGTCTTAATTTTTGCTGGTCAATTTTATGTTCTAAACCATGTTTTCTTTACTTCACCATGTTAAGTCACCAAGGAAGTTCACTTCTGCTCTCTGTAATAATTTGCCACTCATTGAAAACTCAGCATTCTTCAGCAGAACCATATTTTGGTTGCTTCTAATTTTTGTTGTTGCTGATTAGCTCTATAGTTAGTGACCAGCATTCTGAACCTTAGGTTAACCCAGACCATACAACAGTGCGTACATACATCACACTAACAATTTCCTATATACATCCCTCTGGTACTGTGTTTTCCAACATTTTTACTATGGTGGCTCCCACAAATCACGTAGTCCCAGAGCAATACTGCCATAGGGGAGTGAAGGGTTAGAGACTTCATTATACTAGGTCCAGCATCAAGAGGTAGGGTGACCAGTTCCCTTCCTAGTTGCCTTTTCCTTCCCTAATGCTCACGAGCACAGTCAGGTACCTATTTACAGCTGGGCAAACTGGAGTGTGATGCCACAGTGTTTTGAACATTTGCCACATCAGGCTAGCGCTCTAACCACTCTGTCAATTGGATGCTCACCCATAAGTTTCCATAATCTGCAAAACCCCTGCCTATGACAATGTCACATGGTTGTTGACGCAGGGCTCACCTTTCTGTCACAGCCTTGTTTTCCCAATAATCTTACATACCAAATGAGCAAATAAATCAGATTTCTGGGAGTGCAGAGAAACTAGTCTAGTACTGATAATAGCCAGATAAATCTCCGTCACTGTTTCACATTTTTATTTATTTATTGAAAGGGTCTTGCGGAACTCCTAATGACGCCTCCCGGAACCCCAGGTTTCCACGGAATCTTGGTTGGAAATCATGGCTCTAGAGCAGTGTATAACAAACAATACTGACCTCACACAGAACGTTAATGCATGGTACTAACAGTTTCCTACTCTCTTTTCTCTCTAGTTATTATATTTCTGTTGAGTTAAGAACAAAAGTTCTATGTCTTTTCTCTCTAGTTATTATATTTCTGTGAGTTAAGAACAAAAGTTCTATGTCTTTTCTCTCTAGTTATTATATTTCTGCTGAGTTAAGAACAAAAGTTCTATGTCTTTTCTCTCTAGTTATTATATTTCTGTGAGTTAAGAACAAAAGTTCTATGTCTTTTCTCTCTAGTTATTATATTTCTGAGTTAAGAACAAAAGTTCTATGTCTTTTCTCTCTAGTTATTATATTTCTGCTGAGTTAAGAACAAAAGTTCTATGTCTTTTCTCTCTAGTTATTATATTTCTGTGAGTTAAGAACAAAAGTTCTATGTCTTTTCTCTCTAGTTATTATATTTCTGTGAGTTAAGAACAAAAGTTCTATGTCTTTTCTCTCTAGTTATTATATTTCTGTGAGTTAAGAACAAAAGTTCTATGTCTTTTCTCTCTAGTTATTATATTTCTGTGAGTTAAGAACAAAAGTTCTATGTCTTTTCTCTCTAGTTATTATATTTCTGCTGAGTTAAGAACAAAAGTTCCATCTTGAAGATTTGCATTCTGCAACATGAGGACTGCTTTAATTATCACCACCATTACCTTCTGGCTCCCCGTGGAAAACAGTTCTCCAGTCAGGACACGATGGCTGTAATAAAACCAGTTAAATAAGACATTCCTTCATCATAATGCATATGTAGCCAAGGGCGCCTCAACTTTTTTTCGTCGTGTGTCAAAGCTCATGGGAGATAACAGAAAACCTTTCTGTGCCATAATCTCTTTCAAATCGCTGTCTTCCTGCTGTTCTCTAATGATAACAGAAAAATATCCATGATTATCTCTCTAAGAAATATACTGAGACATTCAAATAGCCTAAATAAAACATAGCAGATAACAATATAGCTTCAGACACGTATGGGTATACTGAAATGTACTCTATAAAATATCACACAGCCATTCATTCAATGTCCAATGATTTCAAGCTTACGTATATACGATCAATATGATTTTGTCTTATTTTGGTCTGGTGATATCCATGTTGCTTTATTAACTCCTTCATGTGGAAAATATGCTTCCTCCTTTAACATGTTGATCTGAAGCACAGAAATTTATAATGAATATTTTTCTATTTTTGTTTACTGTCCCTGTTTTCTTTACTTTTGTTTATTTTCCATGTCTTGCCATGATCTCTTCAAAGCCTTTGCTGTTTGTTTCTATATTTACATTTATCATCTATAAAGATTATAATGCATCTACTTTTCTTTTTATACACGACGTTTTGAAGTCTGGTGCACAATTCTGCTTTCATGAATACATTTTTTTGGGTCATTATTTGGTACACAGCATTGGCTGATATTCATCATTATCTTCCTATTAGCAGTTTGAATGTTGCTATTAGTCTATGTCCCACACTTCTCACTCTATATGTGCCTTTTACTCTTTCCTTGACAATATTAGAACCACACCTTCATAATCGTATGCTCATTCTTCCTCATATCGTGAGGATAGCACCATTTCTCCTGTGTTCACTTTCTTCCTTCCTATTCCCTTCCATCTTGCCTCGCACAGTACCAGGATGGAAATTTAGTTTCCCCATTCTGCTGCCACCTCTTAAGTTTTCCCTTGCTCTTTTAGTGAAAGGAAATTCCAGGAGGCAAGCTGGAGATTGGCAACATCATCATCGTTACCCGTCAGCTCCCCAAGGAGCATAGGCCTTCTACAAACTTAATTAAGTCCTCAAGTCACATGACATCAGCAAAAGGTCTTTCACGTCTTCCTTGCATTTTGTTGTTGAAATTTTTGTGGCTTAAAGTTCTACAAATGCCCCATGCCCAACCCTCCTTAGTCACCTTTCATGACACGTTTGATAGGTTACAGTGTTACTATTATTTGCACTCCTTTTAGGCCCGGTAACATTTGGGGCCTGAAAGGAGAGCAAAGAATAGTAACACTGTACCCTATTATCAGGCATGTTGTAAAAAGCTACTAAGGAGGGTTGGGCATGGGGCTCGTTACCCCATCCTGTAAAAATTTTTTACCACAAAAACATCAACAAGCAATATGGATAAGTCAAATATAGAATATAAATAAACTCAGCCGCCCAAGACAGACGAAGCCGACACCCTTTTTTGTCTAGGAAAATCTCCAGGATTGGCACCTGGAACATTCGTATTCTACATGAACAAGGGAGAACGGCACAAGGAGCAGCAGAAATATGGAATGACAGGATTAATATCCTGGGTCTCCGTGGGACAAGGTGAAAGGGCACAGAAAGGAAGAAACTGATTACAGGAGAAATGGCGTTGTCCTCAGGACATGAGGAAGAAAGTGTCTACCACAGTGAAGGTGTGGCTCTATTGCTGAAAAGGGAAGCACAGCGAGCACTTATAGAATGAGAAGCAATGGGACCCTGAATTATAACGGCAATGTTCAAAATAATCATCCAGTGTTATGCACAATAATGAAGTAGAATCTGTGAAAGAAGAATTTTATACCAGACTACAAAATGTCTTAGATAAAACGAGAAGAAAGGACATCCCACAATCTTTATGTGGGACCTCGATGCAAAAATAGGAACAGACAACACTGGCTTTGAAGAAATCATGGGAAAACACGGATTAGGTACAATGAACGAAAATGGGGAACTACTAACAAACTTTTGTGCTTCAAATCAACCTTCTACATAAAAGAATACACAAAGCAACATGGATATCACCAGACCACAGAATTGAGAATCAGACTGATCACATGCATAAATAAGAAGTTTAGATCATCATTACATGACATAAAGGTATATAGAGGAGTTGATGTGGTATCAGATCACTATCTTCTGTTAGCCAAAACAAAATTAAAACTCAAGAAATTTACAACAATACTTAGCTATATACAAAAGTATAATGTGGGATTATCTAAGAAATCAGGAAATAAGAGAATAAGTTTCAATCACAGTATCCAACAAATACCACGTACTCCAACAGCTGGATAATGTAGTAGATACGGAAAACCACTGGCAAAACATAAAAAAATATATGAAACGAGACGGGGAAAAAGAGAACATCAGCACAAAGCATGGATAACAACAGAAACCACATATGGCAACAAGCTACTTCTCTCCATGAAGAACTGTTAGGAGATGTCAGAGACCTTGAGCTGACTACTGCCTTAATTAGAGTCATTAGTCTGAGGGTGAACGAGTAAGAAGAAGTATATTTTCCTAATGGTTACTACTAAGTTCTAAGGTTTTCTCTATTTCCTTCTATTAGCACACATGTGAAATTCATGTCAAAGAATTCACATAAATACCTTTAGAAACATATCTGCAGAGTCTCACTTAAGCACACGACCTACCTCAGCCTATCTTCCTCCAGCATAGCCACTAGATTGTTCCGCTGTTCCACTACATCCAGCAGCTCATCCAATAAGTGCCCTTCTGCTGCAATATCACTCTCTGTCTTTGTTTCCTCTGTAGAAGATACGTTGTAATACAGATAGCAAAGGCACTACAGACATGATTACATTTTAGTCTAAAGACCATGTAAATTATTAACTTTAAAAAAAAAATGTTTTTTTTTTGCTTTGTCTTTTTTTTTCCCACCAAGATTAACAGCTTTCAAGTCAAAATATGAACACAGCCCTCACTGTTAACAAAACTACTGTGTACTTAAAAAAAAAACCAGAAAGTGAGGGGAGGGGGCGGGGGGGGGGGGGGGGGGGGGGGGGGGGGGGGGGGGGCGGGGGGGGGGGGGAGGGGGGGGGGGGGGGGTGGGGGGGGGGGGGGGGGGGGGGGGTGGGGGGGGGGGGGGGAGGGGGGGGGGGGGGGTGGGCGGGGGGGGGGGGGGGAAGGGGCGGGGGGGGGCGGGGGCGGCGACGGGCGGGGAGGCGGGGGGGGGGGGAGGGAGGGGGGGGGGGGGGGGGAGGGGGCCGGGAGGGGGGGGGGGGGGGGGGGGGGGTGAATGAGTCTTGTTAAAATTTGCAATTTATTAAATTAATGTAACGTAGCAATTCATTGTTACTGTATATCTCTCCATGCTTACATTTTTCAAAATAATACTTCACTGAATACACTCTCCTATGAAGTGATAATTATGCACTGTCGCACAGCTGTGACTAAATTTATGAAAGAAGACTGAGAACTTAATCAGTCCTTTACCTGATCAATTTAAAAGCAAAATTACCAATCTTATAATTTATACATCATTGAAAATGAGCATGGTCTACATAAATATGTTAAAGCATGTAACTTTTGGCATCTGCTTCAAAATTATTTGCAACAACTTCAACTAGCTAAACTGATTATAAACATGTGACTTCAAAACATAGACAAAGGTGTAAAGAAAATTTAGCTTTAACTTTGGTTGACTGTATGAGAAAATTCATGTTTAACCAGCATAGCAGGTAATTCTATAAATGGGAAGATGGTTAACCAATGAGACTACTGTAAAATATTCTAGTTAACAGTTCTCTCTCGTCTTCCCCCACGCCCCACATTAGAATTTTGTATGGAAAGCTTATACGAGGAACGATCAAAAAGTAATTCCTCGTAATTTTTAATTTCATTCAATAGGCAAGAAAACAGATAAAATTCACATTGAAATGTAGCCCCAAGTCTGAACTTCAAAAATGTATTTCTCAATGTAGTCTCCGTTATTTGTTACAGTTTTTGTCCATCTTCTCACAAGGGCATGTATCCCCGCACGGTAAAAATTTGTGTCCTTTTTCGTAAACCACTGGCGTACGGCGCGTTTAAGGGTCTCGGTGTCCTCAAAGATCTTCTTTCAGTGGTCCAAACAGATGGAAGTCAGAAGGTGCAAGATTGGGACTGTAAGGGGGATGTGGTAATAATGTCCAGCCAAATTCTGCAATCGCATCAATGGTGCGTTTAGCGGTGTGTGGCGTGGCATTATCGTGCAACAGTAGTGCAGTTCTCTGATCTTTTAATGGGTAAAGTCGCCGAAGATGACCTCTAAGCTTCTTCAAAGTTTGAATGTAACGGTCTGCATTCACCATGTTTCCCTGTTCCAAGAAGTTGAAAAGAATCACACCCTTCTCATCCCAAAACACGGAGGCCATAACTTTCCCTACAGATGGTGAACTTTTGAACTTCTTTCTTGTCGGAGATGTTGTGTGATGCCATTCCATTGACTGCCTCTTGGATTCACCTGTCACAATATTCGATAAAAACTCTTCTCCTTCAGTTTCGTAACGGTGCAGGAGGTTGATGGCTATGGTTTTCCTTGTTTCTTTATGTCTGTCTGTCAACATTCTGGGTACCCACCGAGCACAAACTTTTGAATAACCCAGGTCTTTAATGATGTTCTGGACACTGCCTTTACTAATGGACAACATGGAAGAAAGTTCATCCAGTGTTACCTGACGGTCACCATGAATGATGCCATCAACTCGATGAATGTTGTGTGGAGTCACTGCGGTAGACGGATGGCCAGTCCGCTTTGCGTCAGCCATTGAGGATTGACCTACTTCAGCTTCATCACAACGATGTACCCAACGTCGGACAGTGCTAACATCCACTGTTGAATCTCCATAAACATTCTTCAAACGTTCGTGGATGCGAATTGGGGTCTCACCTTCAGCATTGAGGAATTCTATGACATAACGTTGTTTTAACCGAACGTCTTTGGCAGCCATTTTTAAACTGTTCAGTAATGCCACCTGTTACTGAAACAGGTTGGTAATGCTATACAGTGCAGAAGAGTGTTTGAGGAATCCTGCTAAATTTACAAATTGCACACCGATGCAGTATTTACATACATAAAAGATAGGAGGCATTACTTTTTGACCTTCCCTCGTAACTCTCGTGTATTCATAAGTATGCATGCAACAACTGGAATAAGAGATTTTAAAATGAGCAAAGTTGAGAAAAATCCAAAGTTTAAAACGTTGGCAGAAATTTGGCAAACTGAATGTGCGAGTGTAAGTAAAACTGTAGCGAAGATTAAAACAAAAATAGAAATTACAAAATAGAAGAAAGTGATGGATATAATATTTTAAAAGTACTGACAAGAATTTACTAATGTGCAAGTCAAAATGAAATAAAAAGCTACATGTTTTAAATTTAAAAAAAAATACTGTAAAATATGCACAACAGGTGGTCATAAAATAATGGAATATGACAAACAGTTAAAAAAAAAATGTATGGCCTTGAAAGTTAAATGTGAGAAATGTTTGGTTCAGCAGAATGCTGTATTTCTATCATAAAAATTTTGCTTGGTTCAGTGGAATTGGAATGCTGTAATACATTGCCTGGTTTTTACTATACAGGTTTTGCTTGGTTTAGTAGAATGCTGTGTGACACCTGGTTTCTATGATACAAACTTTGCTTGGTTTAGTAGAATGCTGTGTGACACCTGGTTTCAACCATAACAATTTTGCTTGGTTTAGTAGAATGATGTGACACCTGGTTTCAACCATAACAATTTTTCTTGGTTTAGTAGAATGATGTGACACCTGGTTTCAACTGTAACAATTTTGCTTGGTTTAGTAGACTGATGCAACACTTGGTTTTAACCATAACAGTTTTGCTTGATTTGGTAGAATGATGTGACACTAAATTTCAACCATAACAGTTTTGCTTGGTTTGGTAGAATGAAGTGACACCTGGTTTCAACCATAACAATTTTGCTTGGTTTAGCAGAATGATGTGACACCTGGCTTCAACCATAACAGTTTTGCTTGATTTGGTAGAATGATGTGACATCCGGTCTCTACCATACATATTTTGTAAATCCTCATGACTCAACAGCTACATCCACTATTGTCTATTAATTTTTAAAATTCTACCGCTACATTTCTCAACTGGGATCTGATAGCTCTGGCTAAAGTGTCTGAGTTGAGAGATCAATTTTTAGTCATACAAAACGTTTAGCTTTATTAAACAGCTCTCTATACTCTTTGCATAATGTCTACTATGTACTCCTAGAAAGGGCGGACTGATGGTGATCTGGGCTCCCGGGCAATGAGGGATTGTTACTTGACAGTTAATTACGCAAGATGGGGGCTACGGGTGAGAGGGCCCCGTACTGCTGTAGGCTCTCTGGCACTACCTGACTGCCAGACCACTCAGTCCACTCTAGTCTCCTGGTGATATTAGATTCCTGATTGATGTGGGGGTGTAAAAACTGGTTTATTTCCATGTGACTGGGTTTTGTTACATACTCTATATGTGCCACACTGTAGCCTCTATATCAGTCTTTCTCAACCTTTTTATCCTGGAGTAACTCTGTCATAATTGTCAAGTCTCAGGTTCGAACCCCTGCATAAAAATTATTATATCTACAGCTCACGGTACATTAGCGTGATCATTAAGTTATAAATATAATAATCTGATAAAAATTGTCAAAGCTCTGTAGATCTATTTATTTTGGCCAACTTATTAGCCTACTATTTTTGTATGGTTCCCCTCCCCACAAAGGATATCAACTCTAATGCAAGTTAGTAGTGTAATTAGAAGTTTTCCTGCTTTAAATTTCCTACTTGATTTTTTTTTTTTTTTAACCGTATCCAAGTAGGCCTAAAAGTCTTATCACACATTTCTATTCTACAAGATGCTAATGAAATATGGCATGTATAAGAGTGAAAACGGTCATTCTGCACACTGCCATATGGGGTTGCTTGGTCACTGCACACCAGCGCGTAAAGTTAAAAAAAAACTAGGTTTATATTTTTTCAATCACAAACTCTAACGGAACCCCTAGCGACCACTTGCGGAACAACCCTAGACATGACATGACTGGAATGCAAGACAACATAATCTGTGGTCTATATGAGTCTTAATATGAGATAACTTTATTATATGCTCTATGTGGGCCTTTATATGAGATAACATTATTCTGTACTCTATGCTGGCCAATACTGAGATAACTTTATTCTATGCCTTATGTGGGCCTTTACATGAGATAGCATTATTCTGTGCTGTGTGTGGGCCTTTATATAAGATAACTTTATTCTGTGCTGTGTGTGGGCCTTTATGTAAGATAACTTTATTCTATGCTGTATGGGCCTTTATTTGAGATAGCTTTATTCTGTGCTTTGTATGGACCTTTATATAAGATAACTTTATTCTGTGCTCTGTGTGGGCCTTTATATAAGATAACTTTATTCTGTGCTGTGTGTGGGCCTTTATGTAAGATAACTTTATTCTATGCTGTATGGGCCTTTATTTGAGATAGCTTTATTCTGTGCTTTGTATGGACCTTTATATAAGATAACTTTATTCTGTGCTCTGTGTGGGCCTTTATATGAGATAACTTTATTCTGTGTGGGCCTTCATATGAGATAACTTTATTCTGTGTGGGCATTTATATGAGATAACTTTATTCTGTGTGGGCCTTTATATGAGATAACTTTATTCTGTGTGGGCCTTTATATGAGATTTATTCTGTGTGGGCCTTTATATGAGATTTATTCTGTGCTCTGTGTGGGCATTTATATGAGATAACTTTATTCTGTGCTGTGTGGGCCTTTATATGAGATAACTTTATTCATAAGATAACTTAATTCTGTGCTCTGTGTGGGCATTTATATGAGATAACTTAATTCTGTGCTGTGTGGGCCTTTATATCAGATAACTTTATTCTGTGCCTGTATATGAGATAACTTTATTCTGTTCTCTGTGTGGGCCTTTATATGAGATAGCATTATTCTGTGTGGGCCTTTATATGAGATAACTTTATTCTGTGCTCTGTGTGGGCCTTTATATGAGATAACTTTATTCTGTGCTGGCCTTTATATGAGATAACTTTATTCTGTGCTGGCCTTTATATGAGATAACTTTATTCTGTGTGGGCCTTTATATGAGATAACTTTATTCTGTGTGAGCCTTTATATGAGATAACTTTATTCTGTGTGGGCCTTTATATGAGATAACTTTATTCTGTGCTGGCCTTTATATGAGATAACTTTATTCTGTGTGGGCCTTTATATGAGATAACTTTATTCTGTGTGGGCCTTTATATGAGATAACTTTATTCTGTGTGAGCCTTTATATGAGATAACTTTATTCTGTGTGGGCCTTTATATGAGATAACTTTATTCTGTGTGGGCCTTTGTATGAGATAACTTTATTCTGTGTGGGCCTTTGTATGAGATAACTTTATTCTGTGCTGTGTGGGCCTTTATATAACATTATTCTATGATCTATATTGGATCAGATTAATGCTATTATCATTTAATAAGTGAGTTACAATGCAGGAGGGATAGTTTTGAAGAGAACAAGATGAAGTGGAAAATGTATTTAAAAGGCAAAAAAATAAGTAGAGATAGTATTAATCTTGCTTTCTTTACTGCACAGGAACAAGCAAAATAACAAAGTAGGTCAAGAGGGGAAGCAATCAAATTAGAGCAAATGAACAAACTGCCATGAGTTCACAACCAAGCAATGCGAGGGAGGAGCAAAATGGACACCAAACCTAAATGTACTAATCTTTAAATTTCTTGTTGTTTTTACTTTAAAAAACATGCACGCATGTATCTTAACAGATAAAATATTTAAAGTGGTATACAGAACAAATAACTGTAAATATGGGGAGGGTAAAAAAATATCTTCAACTTTCAACTCTTTAGGAAGCATAAACCTCAACCAAATCTCTCAAACCATCCTATTAGTAGCTCCATCTCTTTCCGTAATTTCTTTTTCTTATTTCTGTCTTCATTTCTCTGTGTTCTGGGGAATCTTCCTCAATTTCTTCTAACACAAGGGCTCCAAAGTAAGGACTGAACTGTCATGTTTGCAGATGACTTCATTAACATGCACCCTGTCAACCCCAAATGTCTTGTCCTCACCTGAAGGATACAGCAATGAAGAGTATATACTTGATAGGTCATTTTCAGTTTGTGAGTTCAGATGTTAATATCTGCCTTGTGTTTGTTGAGAGTAGCTTCCCTTCTATCTTGTTTCACACAGTCCTAGGTTGCCATTTTTATAGTTTTCATTTCTGCCACCACCAGTGAGGCTCTCTTTGCTTATTTAGTGTTAAAACATTCCAGGTGCCTAATGTGGGCTTTCTCCTAGGTTAAAAAAAACATGAGTCAGCATTCTGATTTTCTATCGGCTTGTTCAGCATTGTATCATTATCCAGAGCTGTTTCTCCCCCTGAAAGGTCAAGTTTAATTATTTGATCTGAATAACTTGTTCATTTTTCTGACTGAAGTTTTTCTGGCTTAAAGTTTCTATGGGATAGGGTAGCCAGCCCCATGTCCAACCCTCATTAGCCACCTCCCACCTCCTTTCAATATTACTATTCTTTGCTCCCCTTTTGGGCCCTTGTGATACACACATAATTTCACATACTGATTGGTTAGGTTTTGAGGACCATCTTAATTACACACAGATAACTCCATCAGTGCTCCGATCTCCTCCATTAGATCACACAAGGAGGATCTCAGCACAGTGCACTAACTCTAGCGCCAGCGAGGATCCCAATGTGTGTAAACAGGAATCACACATTCTATAAATATTTTTGTGGTGAATGGGTTTCCTAATTTTGTAGATTTTTCCAGGGCAGCAGCCGTATGGCCTACTCTTTATGATGTCCAACTGTCGAGGGATTTTTAATGTGCACAACTTGCACATGGGACTTCCTATTTTTGTCCTTATCTGAGAAGGCTAGGCATCCCATCTCACTACCCAGGAGATCAGTGGGGAGTATGACATCATTACGACCCACTGGTTCTAAAAAAAAAGTTTCCATCAAATATATTCTTTGTACTGGGAAATGAACCCAGTACCATTAGAATTAGAGGCGGATGAAATACCTCTGAGCCATTCTGATATAATCAGACATGAAGAGGATGAAGATGACATGGAGAGACCTATGCTCCTTGGATTGACAGAGTGGTTAGAGCGCTGGTCTCTCGTGGCAAAGGTGCCGGGTTCGATTATCACGGTACCAACATGCTCCAGTCTACCCAGCTGTAAATGGGTACCTGACTTTGAGTTAGGGAAGGAAAAAGGCAGCGAGGAGGGGAACTGGTCACCACATCTCTTGATGCTGGACCTAGTATGGTGAAGTCTCTAACACTTCACTCCCCAATGCCAGTATCTGCTATGCCATAGGCCTACCTTTACCTTTATGCTCCTTGGGGAGCTGAAGATGGATGATGAAACTGTTATAATATAAAAGTGACAAGAAAAAACTCACACACACTCTCTCTCTCACTCACACACTCTCTCTCACTCACACTGACATTTGTTTTCATATTTTTTTTTTTTAAAACAAAGTGTGTGAGATCTCATGGTTATCTCCCATGCCAGTTAGATAAGGAGACACTCTTCTCTAGTGGAAAGCTTGTACATCAGATTCTATGTTAAGTTCTTTTCAAACTGAAAGCTGATGTTTTCATGTAGGGCTGTAGCACAGACTTCTCAGATGGGACACATATGCTATGTTTTATCACTCACTAGCATAATACCAACAAGGCCACTTTAACTATGAAAAAATTAACAGAAATTTATGTTTAAATAGTTAATGTCCTTGTTTTGAGCATAAGGCATACATGTATAACCTGCCTTAAATGTTATAGTCACTAAATTTATTCTGATTAAAATGGCACACAAAAACTACAAACTTAATTTAGTGCTTGAAAAATTAAAAGAAACATAACAAAAAACACTACTGTTCTACTTGTTTCAAAATGGCACCTAAATATTAAAGCATATGCTAAAAGTAAATTTGCTTAAACTACCTAACACAAGCAAGGGATGCATGTCAACAGATGCTACACAAAATGCCAAAAGCCAGACTTCTGAAAATGATGAAGTGAAAGATGCTCTATTCACACAATACAAATGAATGAATTCAGTGACTAACAAAACTGGGCAGGACTAACAGAAATAAATGCTAAATCAGACTTCAGCTATTAACAGAAGATTAGACACAGAAATTCAAAAGTGGGGAAGAAACTAACAGACATCAACTCACTTTTACGGTGCCTGGTATCAGCACCGCCTGCCTTGGCTAGCAAAAAAAAAAAAAAAGACAGATCAAAGATATTTGATACTTAGCTAAGTGATGAACTTTTCTGTTTGTCTAGACATTTATAGACTAGTTTATTGGGCTTCTGCCCGTTCTTCTTCTTCCTGTCCTTTTTATTCAGTTGTATAAGGAGCCAGTGACCACCACTTCAGTGGCACCTTGCCTGCACCAAAGCTGTTGCTCCAGCAATGGTACTTTCTATAGCAACATGTTGCACATGATGAGGCTAATATTCCTTGCATAATTTTCCTTCTTCATGTCCCTTTTTTTGCTTTGTGAGAAGTGCAGGACCAACAGAGCAAATGACCCCTTACAAGGAACCTGAGCCAGATACTTTGTGGAAATAAATAATAACCCTTAAACCTGGTCCTCAAGCTGGAAATAAATTATAATCACCTAAACCTGGTCCTCAAACTGGAAATAAATTATAATCACCTAAACCTGGTCCTCAAATTGGAAATAAATTATAACCCTTAAACCTGGTCCTCAAACTGGAAATAAATTATAATCACCTAAACCTGGTCCTCAAACTGGAAATAAATTATAATCACCTAAACTTGGGAAATAAATTATAACCCTTAAACCTGGTCCTCAAACTGGAAATAAATTATAATCACCTAAACCTGGTCCTCAAATTGGAAATAAATTATAACCCCTAAACTTGGGAAATAAATTATAACCCTTAAACCTGGTCCTCAAACTGGAAATAAATTCCAACCTGGTCCTCAAACTGGAAATAAATTCCAACCTGGTCCTCAAACTGGAAATAAATTCTGACTCTTAACCTGATCCTCAAATGTGACAGAAATTAAGGAGTAAACATTAAACATAAAAAAACATTCTACTATATGTAAATATGTAGATGTATCCACATTATTTTGATTTTGTCTGGACACCTACAAATATAGTTTCACTACATGTAACAAACTACTCTGATATACTGCAAAACCAAACACAAGCAAAGAATGCTGAAGCTCTCCACAAACGTTTTTTAATCGACTTGTTCAAATATACATGTGTGCATGAGAGCGAGTCAAAATGTTTGGAATTATGATATCAAAAGTATGTGTGTTTGTGTAAGGTGAGAGGCGAAGTTAATTAATTAAAATCCTATCCCAAAATGCGCAATTAACCCTCCTGGATCAATGACTGAAAGTGCTGCATCTGATTGAGCAGTTAGATTAATCAAAAGATCTTTATCTCATTAGGTGGTTGGATGAAAATAAAAATTCTCCTCAAACCAGATGGTGATTTACATGGCAGGTTAAGGTAACGGTTCTCAAACCTTTAACAACCACAGCCCAAATTTCATAGTTGGTGAAGCTGGCGACCCATGCAATGAATAAAGGAATTCAGCCAAAGGAATACTGCTTAAAACTTCCAGTAAGGGATGCGACCCACCACAATGTTTCCCATGACCCACAGGTTGAGAACCAATGAGTTAAGAAATACTAAATGGTAAGAAATAAAATGACTTGTGATTAAATATAACCAGTCACCTTTAAATAAAGGAACATATCAAACCAGTCAGAAAGATTTTCATAAAAACCACCAAGCCTGTATGATTAAATAAACCACTGTCCACACCATTAACGTAAATACTTCATGAACACAACAGCAAAACAGAGAAACTCAAGAGCTGAGTACATTTCTTTACATTGTCAAATGTAATATTGCACAAACAACAATTTCCATAACTATTTTCATGTGAAAGCGTTATAATTCCTACTCTGGGATTTACAAATGTTCACTTTATGACCTAAATATTCTATCATCATCATCACTTTCCTTCGCACTCCTTACAAAGCATGGAGTTACCACTGTAGCTGGTTCTTTGCAGGAAGCTTGCACCACGCACGCATTCACATGCTCCTTACAGCTGTAGCCATTCACATGCTCCTTACAGCTGTGGTCATTCACATGCTCCTTACAGCTGTAGCAATCTGTTTTACATAGTCAGGTTCCCAGCCCCATGCACAATCTCATATTAGTCGCCTGAAGGTGTGGTAGCCTTATTCTTTCTGTCTCTTCACAGACCCCCAGGTTACATGGGCAAATACTCTGTAGCAGCGGAAATAGAATATAGCTCCCTGGACAATGACCCTATCTAGACAAAAAAATGTGAAAACATATGGCCAACCAAACAGAAGGCATCTTACAGATATGCCTTAAAGAGCCTTTAACTGGAGTTGACAGTTTGTCCTCAATTTCATTTCCCACTTTGACAGTATTCAGAACAATGACTAAACAAATAAAACTATATTTAATAAAAATGTAGAGAAATTAGAGGAGACAACATACCTGGTTGCTTTGACCTCTCTCTGAAGTCCATTTCTAGCCGAGCTTGTCTGTCTTCTAATTCAAGTTCCTTAGCTCTGGAAAAAAAGAGGAAATAATTTACTCAAAGGTTTAAAAAAGAGGAAATAATTTACTCAAAGGTTTAAAAAAGAGGAAATAATTTACTCAAAGGTTTAAAAAAGAGGAAATAATTTACTCAAAGGTTTAAAAAAGAGGAAATAATTTACTCAAAGGTTTAAAAAAGAGGAAATAATTTACTCAAAGAAGGTTTTTAAAAAAGGTGGGGGCAGTCCCATAGCAGATATAGCCGTAGGGGAATGAAGTGTTACAGACTTCACTATAAAAGGTCCAGCTTTCTAAGGTGAGGTGACCAGATCTCTTCCTTGCTGTCTTTGCCTTCCCTAACTCAAGAGCAGAGTTGGGTAATCCTTCATAGCTGGGTAGACTGCAGCGTGATGCTACCAGGATTCAGTCCCAGAACCCCGAAACTTTGCCATTAGAGACAAGCACTCCAACCGCATAGCCAATTGGACGCTCTACAACAGCCATAAAAAAATAAAAACAGACAGCTCTGATACATGATGTCTCGCTCTAGATACCAACTCTGTACAGTTAGTTATGGTTAAATATAGGAACACATTATGAAATAATGTAACAGCAAATTAATTTAATGTACTAATGCATAACTCCTGCTTTCAAAACTATATTTCATACCATGTAATACAACCAGATACATCAAGGCTCAAAAACCCCAATCCCTACAGACCCAAATAGAACAGTCCCAACTAAGATGGTTTGGCCATGTCTACTGAATGGGAGAAGATCGGCTACCACGACAAGGATGGGAAACTAAGAGCCAGGGATCCAGACCTCCAGGATGACCCAGAGTCCGCTGGGAGGACAACATTTGGTAGTCTTTGAAGGATCGACTAGAATGTAACCAGGCCAGGAGGAAGACAGCTGATAGGATAGTGTGGCGCACTTTCTTCCAAACCTCTACACCTCATGGTAGAAGAAGAACAACTGTAAGTAAAGTAATGCTTCTATTAGGCGCCTTTTTCATTTACTTAACGTTTTAAAATATTGCTTCATGGCCAGGGGAAACTATTCAGTCTGTCTCAGACAAATGTCAGAAATAATAAGCTTGAGGAGTATCTTTTTTTCAAACCTAGGAATGAAAAGAGAATTAATAAAGGAGATGAAAATTAGACAGCTAAAATATTTTGGCCATATAAAAAGACAACACCTTGCTAAATACCATAAAGGAAGCAAATAGTTGAAGGCAAACGTGCAAGAGGAAGACAGCGCTATAAGTGGGAAGCTAACATCAAGAGATGGACAGGAAAGAGTCTAACAGAGTGCACCATCAAGACAAAGAGACAGAAGACGTTGGAGATCTATTGCAGCCAACCTTCGTGGTGAAGATGGTAGCTGATGATGATGATGATGAGGAATATGTAACTTGAACTTCCTTACCTGACATTCAGCTCTGACTCATATCTCAGCAATGCATTCTTCTCATGGACCAGCGTGAACCACTCGCTCATCAGCTGACCCTCATCAACATCCTCGCCATCTATTGAAAATGACAAAAAGGCATATTCACAATGTCAATATTCTGCTAATCTATGGTCACGTCACCTACATGAACCATTATTCTGAGCACTTACTGTAAAAAAAACAACAATACAGGGTCTGTATCATTCTATCCTAAATCCTTGGGGGACAGCTTTTTTCGTAAAACCAGATTTTTTTTCGTTTTAGAGATGCTGCCCAAATCGCGCTTGAAAAGCCAAATTGTACTCGTATTAGAAAAATAGGCCAAAGTCGCCCAAAATAGTCAGAAATCGCCCAAACTGTGATTTAAAAAGGAAAGCCCAAAGAAACTTTCAATTTTCAGAATATTTCTGTTTTCTGATAAAAGGTCATAGAACTGTACTTATCTGAGGTCAAAAGGACAATGAAGCAGCACGAGCATGTGAATACATTTTTGTGCAGCTTAGTTTTAATTATGTTTTTGGCAATTTACAATGTTTTACCTAGATATTATATCATCATCATTTCCCCTTTCATGCTCCTAATGGACCATGAAGCCACCATCACAGTTGATTCCCTTGTAGGAAGCCTGCACCAAACATTCACATGCTCATGGTATCTGTGGCAATTTGTTTGACATGATGAGGTTGCCAACCTCATGAACAACCTCATATTAGCCGCCTTGTACAACATGCCTGAGGGTGCAGTAACCCTATTCTTTCTTAGTCTCCTCAGAGACCCCCGGGAACTACACGAGGGCGTAACAATACATGCCAAGAGAAAATGTCCAGTCACAGGAATGGAATACCTACCACTAGAGTCCCAGCTAATGTAGCCTACTTGTTAGGCTGTTTTAGTGAAGTTAAGCAGAGGAGTCGCTAAGAGGAATGTGCTCCCAGTACAAGGAAGATAACTGATGGAAGGAGATTTTGTTCACAACCAGTGGCTCCTAATGACATCATACTCCCCCCTGATCTCCTGGGTAGTGAGATTGGATGCTTATCCTTCTTGGATAAGGCAAAAAAATAGGAGGTCCCGTGTGCGAGCTGCGCACTTTTTAAAGTTTTTATGTAAAACTTTTGCCTCGTTTTGGCGAGGCGCATCCCGTTCAACCTAGTCTGTTATATTAGGGCGCATGTCCAAATATAAAAGACCCTTAGGTCTGAGGATGGATTTATCTGCTTTAAAAATCCCTCAGCACTTGGAAATCGTAAAGAGTAGGTCATACGGCTGCTGCCTGGCAAAATTTGAAAATTAGGAAACATACACACCACATAAATATTTATAGAATGTGTGATTCCTGTATACACACACTGGGATCCTCGCAGGTGCTACAGAGTTCATGCACTGTGCTAAGACTCTCCTTGTGTGATCTAAGGGCGGAGATTGGAGCACTGATGGAGTTGTCCACGTACAATGAAGATGGTCCTTAAAACCAAAAGCAGAGGAGAAACTTTATAAACACCATGTCTGACTAGTAGCATGTTAAAGTTCATGCAGAAACAGCTAAAGATAGCTAGGAAACGTAACTGCACAGTATAGTCACAGACGGCCAAACGTACTAGAGTCTGGATATTTTGAGACGGTTATTTTAGCCTCGGCGTGATGCTGACCACATCACCCCTAGTGTGTTGATGGTCAAGAAAATATGGGCCTAACACCATATTTTAGCCTCTCTATAAACAAATCCCAAGTTAGTGTATCAAGAGTCACACCTGAACTGGCAAACTACCTGTGTGCCGAGCCTGGATAAATAAAAGTGCATGGCAGCTACCATCATGGGACACCACCCCTGTCACAACACCTCACATGCTCAAATTAACCCATTCATAAAATCATTTACATTAATTTCACAAAATAAGACTCGAGGAAAATACTACCCAGAATCGTATCTAATAATGTATATAATAAAATGCAAAACTGCTGGATCTAATATCTTTCCAGGAGCTTCTCCTCTGAGTGCCTTCTCAACAGTTATTCCCCATTCCTCACGTTCTCTTTGCCTCACTTCAACTTCATATTAGTGGCCTTGTACATTTTTTTCTTTCTTAACCAGCAGCACTTGGGCTTTCAGCCCTTCGGCCCAATGACATGCCATTGCAAGGCTGGGGAGCCTGTGGATTTTCCTTCGAACCCGGTCAGGGGCTTTGCTCCTTACCATCCACAGAGGGTTTATCTCAGGAGCCGTTCATGTTATTAAGTAAAAATCCCGGAGCTGAGAGCAGGTTAGAAATTAGACTAACCGTACGACCATCGACCATGTTATGGACAGCTGAGGTGCCATGTTGCTTATGGTACTGCTGCAATGTGCAGAGAAGAAGACTGATGCAAGATATTTCCATAACAAATAGTTTTTCATGTCGAGCTGTGTCCAGCAGATATCGCCAGCAGTTTTATTCTGGTATGTAAACACACTCATGTAATTAGCTGAGAGCAGACAGACAAGGACAAGTGTTAAAGCAGTGGTCCAGCGTCGGACATATAGGCAGGTGGTATAAAGAATAGTTTATAGCTACGAAGAAATTACCAGCACTGGTGGTGACCCAGACAATACTTTGAAACAAATGTAATAGATGGAGAACAGCCCATTAATCAGTAGTGATGTGTAGTAGTGATGGGTGGATAGAATAACAAAGTAGACAGCAGAGATCCTGAGCTAATCAAGAGATAATAACATTAGTTCTTGACCAGTGCAGTACGTGATGTAGGAGTGTCATCAATGAAGTCTCATATGTATATTTATTGATAATCAGGCTCGGAGGTAGCCAAGTTGTGAATATGTTCCTTGACAACTAATAAAGAACTTTTGTTGTCAGCTCTGAGTCGTCAAGTCCTTCCAAGTATTATATTTGTCAGATAATTTGATCTCATTCAGTGGTCATAGGAACAAGGTAGGCCACAAAGGTATGGCGCCTACAATTACAGCCAGCGAACATAAGACAAGGGTACACTAAGTCGAGAACATACACAAGGGTCAACGTAACAACAATCACACAAGCAAAAGAACCTGGGTTAGAAGTTGGGTTGAGAATCAATGAAACTATCACAATGGCATTGGGGTCTCTTCTGAGGAGTCACAGGAATGGACCACCTATTATAAGAGTACCAGCTAACATGCTTGTTAGGTGTTTCAGTCAAGTAAAGCAGAGGAGAAACTTGATAAGCACCATGTTTGATTGATAGCATGTTAAGTTCATGCATACAAAGTCAAAGAAAGCTAGGAAACATAATTGTGCCAGTATAGACCTTGCTATAAATGAGAAGATAACATCAAAAGATGAACAGGAAAGAGCCTATGAGAGTGCACCATCAAGACAAGAAACAGAAGACATTTGAGATCCAATGCAGCCAACTTTCCTTAAGGAGATGGCACCTAATGTTGATAATCACTGATGGCCACAAGTACTAGGGTCTGAATATTTTGAGAATGTTATTTTAGCCTCACTATAAACAACTCCCAACCTGCATGTAACCTTGTTCACAATTGACTGACTATGTGACGGATAAAGATTTGTAATTCATCAAACCAATTTAAGTACCAGATACAAAGGTGGCACTTTAATTGTAGGGACAACATTTACGTCATCTGTAAAAGGTAGTAATATAGCAGAAACTGTTGTTCATTATACCAGCTTTATCAGGTGGGGTAACCATTTCCCATCCTTACTGCCTTAACATTTCCCTAACTCAGGAGCAGCGTCAGGTCCCCATTTACAGCTGGGTAGACTGGAGCGTGGTGCTGCCAATTTTTGATCCTGGAACCCTGGTAACCTTGCAGTGAGAATTTCTGTTTCTTTCTCTGCTGCTGCTTTCCCCATTCCAAACATGCTCCATGGATCAAGACTGACAACTGAACATCAGCACTAAAAGATAGCTTTTTAATCATCTGAAGTTTTAGTTGTGCATCAATGGCATTTTAGAAGTTAGTATATCAAGAGTCACATCTGAAACTGGGAAACCTCCTCTGTGCCGAGCCTGGATACATAAAAGTGCATCAAACAGGAAAATACAGAAACTGCTGGATCTAATATCATACCAGGAGCATCTCCCCTGAGTGCCTTCTCAACAGTTATTCCCCTTTCCTCAAGTTCTCTTTGCCTCACTTCAACTTCCTCAAGCTGGCGCTGCATCTCCTGTGCCATCCTGAGACGTTTTTGCTCTGCTCGCTTTTGCTGTTTCAGCTGTATCTTGCGCAACCGTCGAGCTACCCGTTCATCTAAGCCCTCATCCTGGCGGCTCCTGAGCCGACGCAGCTGCAATGGGTACCTCCGAAATCGGCGAGTATTTGCCTGAATGGCGAGGGACACCTGTCTCTGTACAAGAAATAAAGGGATACTCACGTAAAATCAATGTCAGGTTAGACATTAAAAAAAAAAAAAAATAACCTGAGATTTCGCCTCGAGTATTAGCGGGCGTACAAAAAAAAAAAAAAAAAAAAAAAAAAAAAAATAGTATCACACCAAAAATTAAGATACCCACCCTTCTTCTCTGCATGGTTGACAAAGATATATGACTTTCATCTGAATCTGACATTTCATCAGCTGAAAAAAAAATATGAAGAAAATAATAAATGTGGTAATTGTATTATACCCTTTTTTATTTAGCAAGCTAAATTTATACTTCTGCCCATGAATCAAAATGGTAAACAGATTCATTCAAGGAAAAGTAAAAAGAGACACTAACAGCTATCCTTCTTCATTAAGTTCATTATTTCCCCAGTAGTAAACTCATGTGGGCTTTCTTCTGTATGATTATCTCATACACAACAACTCATCTATCATAGCTACATCCATCATTATAAAGAGATGAATTTAAATTTAAAAAGTTTCTTACCACTGGCTTTGGCTGCAAGTGGGGTAGTTTTCCTTGGAGAATAAATACCAAGCAGGCCCTTGGACTGTCTATTTGAAGCTTCAGAATGGAAAACTGAACAAATTGCTAGGTCCTTCTTGTTCTCTGAGGTTGGAGTTTTGTCCCAGTCGTCGTGTGAGTCTGACCTAGCTTTGAAAGTCTTGGATTTCTTTTCACTACTTTTGTTCATCTTTGATATTCTTTCTCTAGCTTTCTTTGAACTGCCATTACCTCCTTTTGGTGTACTGTTAGAACCTGAAACCGCATTAATGTCATTTGATTCATTCTCCACAGATTTAACTGGATGAATTAAAGTCAAAGGGGATTTCCCCTTTGCATCTTTTGTTACAGGCTTCTCGTCTTTGATTTCGTCTTTCTGTCCTTTTTTAGCCTTATGCGTCTTCACCTTACTTTTCTTGCCCTTGCTAGGAACAGAATGAGACTTCTGGTCACCTTCTGTAGCACTGGATGTTGCAGTTGGAACCCTGTTATCATCGCTGTCTGAAAGGGTGTCACTTGTACTGTTTGAGTCATAAGATGCACTGTGTCTATCAATAATATCCACTGATTTCTCAGATGGCTGTCTTTTAAGAACTGATGCAGTACTACTGTCAGATGAGCTGATAGCGTCAACCCCAAGATTCTCAACACTCTCTGGCATTGCTCTTTGTCCTGTCTGTATCTTGGGTATTTCTTTGTCAGACTTATAGGTATTCCTGGTTTGTGGTGCACTAGTAACTGTAATCTCAGCATCCTGAAGACCAGGGGAACTGGGCAAGATTTTTTTCCTTCCATCTAAATGATCAGATGTTGATGGTGCTGGAAATGGTGGTCTCCCTTTCTTTTCAGGAGCACAAGGCGTGTAAAACTTTTCTTCAGCCTCACTCTCATCTGCAAATGGAATGTCATCATCAAAAGCCTGATTAATTACAATGCCCTCGGCAGATATCTTCTTCTTGGTCTCCATCTCATGGTCAGACTCGAGATGGTCCGAGGAGGAACCCAGTTTAAGTCTGTATTTATCTATGGGGACTTTTGTTTTTGCTGATGGTTTGAGGTCAGGTGGTGAGGCTGGTTTAGCAAACTCACCGTTCTTGATTTTGCTGGATGGAGACTTACTACTGGCTGTTGAGGATGTGCTTGACAGTTTACTTGCGTGGATTTTGTTGGCACTTTTAGGGACTGGAAGTGCACGCTTCTGTTGACTTGATGTAGATGTCTGGGGAGTCCGTCTCTTGTCCAGCTTTGGAGATGAGCACATGATTGGCTGGTCTACTGTAATGTCTGCTTTGGATGATTGTGGTGGTTCTTTTGTGGGAATATTCAGTTTAGGTAACTCTGGTATTTTTCGCTGAGAACTGCCTGCAATGGAGTTAGCTGTTACTTTTTTTGACTCTGTGGGATGTTTAGCCAAAAGTGATGAAGACGGCTTGGTTTTGTTAGATGAATCTTCACTGAGTATTGAATTTTCTGGTTGTAAAGAGGATTTTGTGACTGCAGGCAGCTTTGACGTAGACAATGTTTGAGATGAACTGCTTAATGACTGTTTATTTACAAATGGTGATTCTAAGGTGCTCTCCATCGGAGATAGGAAGATTTCACTCCCTGATGAGTCTCTGTTGTTCTCTTTGTGAGGGGGTGTGAGAACAGAATGGACAGCTTGGGCATTATTTTCTGAGGTGGGGTCTTTAATTGTACTGGCTGCTGACGAAGATTTTCTCGGTCTTGGAACAGGAGTCTCAGAATGAGGCACAGGCAGTATGGACATAGTGGAGGCAGAAATATCTGCAGCAGAAGTCTCCTGCTTCTCCAAGCTGACATCAGGTGTAATATACAAACTGCTATTATCAGCAGTAGTCTTTGAGTCTTTATACAAGCTGCTATCATTAACAGATGTCATCGAGTCTTCATTTATGCTACTCTGCTCAAGCCTCTTACTATTGCACAAATCTTCAAGTTCAGCCTCTGGTAAGGCTTGTCTATCACTTATGCTTACACTTTTCTGTACAGTTGTATCCTCAGATTCCTCTTCACCAAGTAATTTTTCTTCCACCTCATCTGAGTAGGATTCTCCTAGAGCCAAGCTCATGGTGGTTGTGTAGTCCTCCAGCATGTCCTGGTCAGGCTTGATGTCGTCATCACCAGGCTCAATTTCAAGAACCTGACCTGCAAATTCGTCCACCTCTACTGAGCTCACAGAGGACTCAGAGTCACTAGGTGTTAGTATTGAAGAGCTATTGCTCACTGGTGCTTCCTCCTGTTTACTGACACCTGAAACACTTTTATTTGATTTCTGTTTCACTTTTCTCTTGAGTTTTGAGCTAGATTTCTTTGTTGTCTTTCTGCGCCTGTCAGTGACAAATCTGTCATCTATATTGCTTAAGACTAGATCACCTATGTCCGAATTATCAGATAGGTCTGGCATGGCTGCAACACTTTCCAATACTTGTCGGAGTGAATCATCATCTCTCTCAGTCTCAACCTTGTGACTTTCTGGTATCTCCAAGCTCTGATGGCTAGCTTCTACACAATTCTCATCACTGGAAATTGATTTAAGGCTACTTCTCATAGCTAAGGAGTCATTCCATGACTTATCACTGGTTATGTCACTCTGCAACAAATCATCCGCTGTTTCTGCACTGCGGCTTTGAGACTCAGATGAGTGAGGCTGAGAGCTGCCAGAGCTCGTTGACTCAGTTCTTCCAGCCTCACTATCACTATTTGTTGTGTGAGATATCTGCTGTTCCTTGGTATCCCTGGTGTAGTCTGTAACTTTCTTGCATGCTTTGTTTGTACTTGGGCTTAAGCGTCCCTCAAGGAACATCTCATTTTCTTCTGATTCAGAAGACTCAGTGAGCCTACTGTCAAATGCCGAGAAAGTCTGGACACAGGGCTGATTGGAGACTTCAGGGACTTCTCTGTATGGTCATCAGTTGATGTGCCTCGAGCTGGCTCTGTGTTATCTTCATCACTGTCTTCTTCCACAGAAGAGTCATCAGTTTCATACTCTGAATCTGAATATTTCAAAAGAACATAAATATTAGTTAAAAACAGCAAAAGTAATCATTCAAGTTAACAAATATTACATTCAGCAAGTCAGTGTTTCAGGCCTAAGCAGTTTATTCAGGCCAACATCACAGTATGTGTTTTTAAATAACCTGCATTCTGAAACTGTTCTGGGAAAATTATTTTAAAAAAAAACAAAACACACACAGCAAAAGTACGAATACCTTCTTCCACTTCTGTTGAGGATTCTTCATCCTCGCCATTTTCCCCAAACAGTCTGCTGTACTCTGGTCCTCTTGACGGAGTTCTGTCTTCTTCCACTGCATCCACCAGGTTCTCCTGTGAATGTTGCCTTCTCCAGTTGCCCCGCAACTCACAGGCCTCCTCTAATGTAAGAGGAGTATTTGGAGACTTGAATGATTCCACGGCATTTTCCCACACTTCATCCTCCGCACCCGACCTGGAAGTTTCATGAAGATAATAAAACACAATGTTAAATCATGCTTCTTAGCTGTACAGTAGTTATCATTCTCATGTCTACTATGTGAGAGATTGTGGATCGTGAAACCCACTGCAACAGACCCTACACAGCAGAAGTGTATGCTTACATTACTAAGTAAAACAAAAAAAGAATATCTCACTATTACATTTACATAGTAAACAGTGGAAAGATAATCTCTTAATGTTGTAGCCCGACAAATAACAAAAGTTATTTTTCATAGGTAAATCCTGAAAGACTGAAAAGTACACCACAGTAAAATTTTATAGCAAGTATATCTGACACCAATATTATCGTTCATTATGCATTTTTCTCACACTGTGCAAAAATCTCCCTACTACTTCAGGTACCCATTTACAGCTAGGTAGACTGGAGCCTGATGATACCATGAATTGAACCCGGCACTTTGCCTGCGAGAGACTAGTCCTTATTAAACAATACAATGCTCAAAGCACTAATATATTTACAACACAATTATTCAAGAGACTTTTTTTTTTTTTCAGAAAAAGCACATTTTCTAAAACAGCTGGGGTAAAAATAAAAACACCAAAAAAAACCCTGTACTACCCACATTTATTTCAACAAGTTTTCTATTTTATTAGTCTAAACAAAACAAAAAAAAGATCTGCTTTGGGACCAAGGCTGGGGAGGGGGGGGGGGGGGGGGGGGGGTGTAATACACATTCAGGGCAGTGTGTATTGGTGTAAGATCCAACCAGACTTCAAGCAGCATCACACTGTAATATATTAAACAATTTTTTAAAAGACAAATTCAAAGTGTGCAGAACACCATGAGACTGGGGGCCCCATAAAGATTACTAACAATCATAAAAACATGCAAACTTAATGTAATGGTCACATCTTAAGATCAAATGGACTGTCCAATACAAAGGGACAGTCCTTGGTACATAATTATACAAGACAAACAGGTCCTGTATATATGGATATAATAATAATAATAGCCCCTTCAGTCATAACTGACTATGGGAATGCGCCCATGAGGTGACAGCCCTCAGCTGCTTATTTTCCTGGTACTCCTTTCGACATTTTCTCCTCTCTTCTGCTTGTTGTGTGAGCTACTTTTTGCCCAATCTGATGCACCCTAATATAACTGACGGACCTTGTGTCTAGGCTGAAGGTTGCTCGCCTCGCCAAAACTTCTTCTTTTGAAATAGTCCTTTGAATAAGAAAAATGGGTTGACCAAAGATAAGAAAGTCCTGAAGTCATTAGAAAGACGACCAAATATAGTGCTGCACTCCCTATCATCATACCAGATTTTAATCAGAGACCTGACAGTGCCATCTGAGTCCAGATTAGATGAGTAACACGCTTTCAAAATGAACAATATAATGATCTGATCAAGGAACTGAGACATGATAATCAATCAATCAATACCCTTTAGCTCCCCAAGAAGCATAGGCCTTCAACAAACACACGCCAAGTCTTCCTGTCCTATGCCATCCACTCAAGTTCTTTCCATGTTTTCCTCATCATTATCACCTCTGTATCCAGTTCTCTTCTTCATGTGTTTTTTGGTCTACCTCTGCCTCTCTTTCCTTGTGGATTCCAGAGACCATGATAAGTTCACAACAAAAGTCATAGCTGCAGAAGTAAGCACAAGAGGTCTAGTGGCATCAATGTCAATTACTACCAATGGAAAGCATATATGTAAGGAGCAATGTATAAGAACGATGATGATGGATGGCACAGGTTAAGGTCAATGATGATGATGTGTGGAATAACAAATATAAAGGAACAAAGTATAACAAGGACAAAATTAATATGAGAGATAAGAACAAAGATACAAAAATATTTTTATAAATTAAAAAAGACAGAAAATTGATGACGAATACAGAAAGTCTTTTTAAATTCTACAATGAGACAAAGAGAAGGATAGTTGACAAACGTATAAACAATGACCTACTTACATAATTAAGGAAATCTAAAAGAAAGAACAAAATACTGTAACGAGACAACTAGACGATTATGATATTTAATATGTGGTCAGAGACGAGTACTATCTACAGTGTATGCACTGGATTCTCTGATAACATTAAATAAATACCTAAAAGATCATTACCATTTCTGAATCTCCCGAAGAAGCTTCAGAAATGCTAAGCCCAACCAACCTCCCGTCAGAAATTCTTGCGGGTTCATCTGTTATGAACATATACGACTGTCCATGGGTAGTGTCTAGGGTTATTTCATTCGTTTGTAATGATATGCTGACTTGCTGAATACATGCTTTTATTATAATGCCAATAAGCATTATTGTTGTTAGTTTAACTTGTTGAATGTACTCGGCTTAATTCTTTTCTGAAGAAATGTTTCATTTTCAACATGTGTATTCGTGTTCACAAACTGCAAAACTGACAACTGGCACAATGTTAGAATTACAAAACTTGAACTTAGTTAGACATACTAACCTGAGATTTCGCCTCGAGTAATAGCGGGCATACGCCAAAAAAAAAAAAAAAAAAAATGTATCGAAATTCTGCAGTTATTTATTAAAAAAATAGCATTTAACTGCAGATCCACCCCTAGATGCTATTTTTATAGTTTTCCTTAACATTCATGGTACCAATTCTGGAAGTTATTTGAGGTGAAAGGTCAGGCTAGACTTCTTTATGGTTTTCCCCACCATGATTTACTATCATCCTTGCCAGAGGTCCTTCTGATATAACAATGGAATTTATGCAACAATGCAAAACACGTGGTGACTGTCAAGCAAGAACAATTTCTATCTAACCTTGAATTTAAAAACATTATTCCACAAAATATAGTTTACATATAAGTTAAAATTAAAAAAAAATCAAAAAACAAAACACACATACACATAAAACAATAGTTTACTTAATTTAAACGACTTTCACTTTTATTTATACGCAAAAGTTCATGAATCACAATTTTGCTCCGACATAGTGTTCAACAGATATCCATTGGAAAAATCAAATTCTTCAACATACAGTATCTATATAATTTCTGCTTTTATATCTTCATTCTGAAATTTATTATACCACAGTCCTGTGCTTTCTCGCACACTTATTTTCTTGTCCGCTAAAATATATTCTCTTATGATCCTTCCCGACACATTGTACTTTTTCACCAATGTTTACATCTACATATGTAGGTTATACTAACCTATATTTTTCTGGCCCTCTTGGCTATTCAATACTGCGGATTAAATATATCCAGACACAGTGGTTTCACCACATTGGCGTATAAATAAACACTTGACTTTTGAGTCAAATCCAGACTCCTGAAACACTATAAAAAGTAGCCTATGCTACACATATAATAATAAGTGGACCCAGCCACACTTGCGGACATGTCTGTACGCTACAAAGTGTGGACACAAACTCTTTTCATCATCCTTCAATATGTTGCTTTGTCATAGCTAACGACTCTAGTTTATGCGTTTTGGTGAGGCTCAGCAACCACG
This sequence comes from Oreohelix idahoensis, assembly GCA_024509875.1. NCBI lineage: Eukaryota > Metazoa > Mollusca > Gastropoda > Stylommatophora > Oreohelicidae > Oreohelix > Oreohelix idahoensis. The sequence goes on from JAMPIV010000693.1 coordinate 137,107, forward strand.
CCAAATATAACTTTATCAAGATTGCTTCGCCCCATGATGTGCTCTCAACATTAACCCCTCGTCCCGCGAGCATTTCATTTACTATGGGTGAACGCTTGGTAACTAATGAATTCGATAAAGCAGCAGCTGGGAGACTTTTTCAGGCCATAAATCAAGGATTCCTCAGCAAGAGAAAGGTTGGTAAGAAAACGAAGATGGCTGTATACCGCTCCACCTATGTCCCAGTCTTGACGTATGGATGCGAGTCATGGGCAATGACTACAACCCACAAAAGCCAGATCCAAACCTCAGAAATTCAGAAATGAGGTATCTGAGGAAGGTGGTTGAAGTAACAAGAAGAGACATGGTCCGCAACCAGATGATACATCAAGGCCTAAAATCCCACCCCCTGCAGACCCAAGTAGAACAGTCCCAACTAAGATGGTTTGGCCATGTCTGCAGAATGGGAGAAGATCGGCTACCATGACAAGCATGGGAAACTAAGAACCAGGGATCCAGAGGGACTAGAATGGAACCAGGCCAGGAAGAAGACAGCCGATAGGATAGTGTGGCGCTCCCTCTTCCAAACCTCTACACCTCACGGTAGAAGGGGAACGACTAAGTAAGTAAGTATATCTCGGTGAGTTAGGGTCTGCCTACCCATGCATGCGAAAACTGGATTCGGTAGACTGCGCGGAAGAAACCACCTGTTGGTTCAACGGGCATGACAGCGATTACCAGCAACGCGCTGTGGAGCGAAAGGAGCATGGCGAGGCACGTAGAAAGCCCTGGTCATCCACTGCACCTGACTTCATCTCCAGTCGTCTTGACTTGTCTTGCCACTGGATTAAGATGGACCCAGGCGAGAGAGTGAGGTCGACGAATTGCGCAACTCTTCCTCACTTTAAACCAAATCACTGCGCAAGTCACTCTTTCATCCACTCATCCATCCACTCACAACAAGTCCTGTGGCGATGGGCAAGCGGCGAAGCTGCAGGCGTGGGTGCGCTGGCAGTCGTAGTCGCAGACCTACACACAGGCGGCTCAGGCCATATGGTCATCTTCCACTGATCGGAGCAGCAGTGGGATTCGGCAGCCCCCTGAGTGACTGAGCAGCCCTCTTTAGGAAAGCACTGCTCACCTCTATGGCATGAGGAAGGGGCTAGAAAAGGTGCCCTAAACATTGCCTGCTCCACCATTACCTAACCAGCTTACCGCAGTTGGTGGGTACCCTACTTCGGTGAGCGGCACATAAGAAAAAGAAAGTTCAGATTTTTCCCTCATTCTAGGTGCATGGAATGTGCGCACTCTACTTGACAAAGACTTTAACGCAAACAGACCCGAGAGGCGAACTGCCCTGATTGGAAGAGAACTGGTCAGATACAACATTGACATAGCAGCACTGAGTGAAACTCGACTTGCAGGTGAGGGCCAACTTTGCGAAAAGGGTGCAGGTTATACATTCTATTGGAGCGGAAGAGGAACTGAAGAAAGACGAGAAGCAGGAGTTGGATTTACAATCAAAACAGCAATTGTCGGCAAGTTAGCGGGGCTCCCAAAGGGAATAAATGACCGACTCATGGCAGTCAAGATCCCCCTGCTTTATGGAAGGAAACATGCCACCATCATTAGCGTGTATGCACCAACTATGACAAACCAGGATGACGTCAAGGATAAGTTTTACGAAGAACTACATGCAGTCATTGCATCAGTTCCTAAAGCAGATAAGCTTATCATTCTTGGTGACTTTAATGCAAGAGTAGGCTCAGATAACATCTCCTGGAATGGCACTATCGGAAAGTACGGCGTGGGTCGCTGTAACAGCAATGGACTTCTTCTCCTCCAGACTTGCGCAGAACATGACCTCCTAGTCACCAACACCATTTTTCGACTTCCTATCCGCAACAGGACCTCCTGGATGCACCCTCACTCAAAGCATTGGCACCTAATTGACTATGTAATTGTTAGGAAGAAGGACAAGCAAGATGTCCGGGTGACCAAGTCCATGTGTGGTGCCGAATGCTGGACTGATCATCAACTCATTGTGTCTAAACTTAAAATTCGTATCCAACCAGCCAGGCGCCCTCAGGGGAAGAAAACTCAAAAAAAGGCTGGATGTCACCAAAATAAAGAAGACAAAAATCAAACAGTCATTTACTAACACCCTAGAAGACCGTCTCAAATCTATTTCGTTAGACAGCCAAAGTGCGGAAACTAATTGGGCAGCCCTAAGCGAGCAGATCTACAACACTGCTACAGAGGTCCTGGGTCCCGCCATCAAGAAACAAAATGACTGGTTTGATGAGAACTCAGATGATATAAAGAAGATGTTGACTGAGAAACACCATCTCCATAAAGCATATTTAAATGATCCAAAATCTACATCCAAGAAAGACGCTTTCAACAACATGCGTAGAATCGTCCAACATAAACTACGCCAGATGCGGGATTCATGGCTGAGTAATAAAGCAGATGAGCTCCAAGGCTTTGCTGACAGCCATGACTTGAAAAATTTTTACCATGCACTCAAAGCGGTCTATGGTCCAACATCATTAGGATCATTTCCCCTCCTTAATGCAGATGGAAAAACACTAATTACAGACAAGGAAAAAATTCTCCAACACTGGGTCGAACATTTTAATAATATTCTGAACCAGCCATTATCCATTAATGACGAAGCCATCAAGCGACTGCCCCAAATTCCTATAAATGAAGCACTAGATGATATACCAACTCTGGAGAAACTCAAAAAGCGATTCGTCAACTTTCTAGTGGAAAGGCCCCAGGCTCCGATTCAATTCCTGTTGAGGTCTATAAAGATGGCGGTACAGTTCTGATAGAGAAACTTCACATGATCTTCCAGCAAATGTGGCAGAGTGAAACCATCCCACACAATCTCAAAGATGCGTCAATTATACATCTTTATAAACGTAAAGGTAATTGCCGAGACTGTAACAATCATCGAGGCATCTCCCTATTATCAATCTCTGGGAAGATATTTGCCAGAATCCTTCTTAATCGCCTTACTGCTCATCTTGACAAAGGTCTTCTACCTGAAAGTCAGTGTGGATTCCAGAAAGAACGTGGAACCACCGATATGGTGTTCGCTGCAAGACAGCTACAAGAAAAATGTCGAGAACAGCACTGTGACCTGTACACAGCTTTCACTGACTTGACAAGGGCGTTCGACACGGTCAGTAGAGAGGGTCTATGGAAGATCATGGCAAAATACGGCTGACCAAAGAAATTTATCTCAATAGTGCAGCAGCTGCATGATGGAATGCAGGCTGGAGTTCAGGAAAACGGTGAGCTATCGGAGCCTTTCCCAGTCTCAAATGGAGTTAAACAAGGGTGTGTACTTGCACCAACTCTGTTCAGTATCATGTTTTCTGCTGTGCTGACTGATGCTTTCAGAGACGGGGACACAGGAATCAACATCAGATATCGTATTGATGGAAAATTGTTTAACCTTAGGAGGCTTCAAGCAAAAACCAAGGTCAAATTTCTGAAGCCTGTTCCAACTTTGGGCTTACCATCAACACGGAGAAAACAGAAATCATGTACCAACCAGCTCCTGGCACAGTTTATACTGAGCCAATCATCAAGGTAAATGGTGAGAAACTGAATGTTGTGAACAGATTCACATACCTTGGTAGCACACTATCCCAGAACATCGTCATTGATGATGAGGTGAACACCAGGATCTTCAAAGCCAGCAGCACATTTGGCAGACTATACACCAACATTTGGCATTGAAGTGGCATTAGTCTACCGACAAAGCTGAAGGTGTACAGAGCTGCGGTGCTTCCAGTGCTGCTTTATGCATGTGAAACATGGACTGTATAGGCGCCACGTAAAGAAGCTAAACCACTTCCATACAGTCTGTCTCAGGAAGGTAATGAACATCAAATGGCAAGACAAGATCCCGGATACCGCCGTTCTTGACAAAGCTGGTATCCCTAGCATCGATACTATTCTGATGCAGTCACAGATTTGCTGGGCAGGTCATGTAGTCCGCATGCCAGACCATCGACTGCCAAAGATACTCTTTTATGGTGAGATGCGGGAGCCGCGCTGGTGTAATGGCTTCGGCGTTGTACTGGCGACCAGGTGTTCATGGTTCAAACCTGGGCGTCAGCGTTTGAAGGAATGTCTACGACCGAAAATTTGACTGAATAACCAGAACGGCTCCTGTGATAAACCCTCTGTGGATGGGAAGGAGCGAAGCTCCTGACCGGGTTGAAAGGAAAGTCCTCAGGTTCCCCAGCCTCGCAATGACATGTCATTGGGCCGAAGGGCTGATAGCCCAAGTGCCGCTGGTTAAGAAAAAAAAATAAAAAAAATGGTGAGATGCAGAAGGGTAAACGCTCCCATGGTGGCCAAAAGAAGCGCTTCAAAGACACGCTTAAGACTTCATTAAACCTTTGACATAAGCCCTGACACATGGGAAGCTGCTACGCAAGACCGAACTGCCTGGCGCACATCTCTTCGTAAAGGTGCAGCGGCATGCGAATCACCCAGAAGAGCAGCAGCGGAACAGCGAAGACAAGCTAGAAAAGAACGTGTAATAAAACTTTCACATGATGCAAACATTCCCTGCCCACACTGTCCGAGATCTTTCCAGGCCTGCATCGGGCTCATCAGTCACCTTCGTACTCATAGACTATCCTAACATATTCCTAATAATTGGATGAACAGAGTGGTCTTCATCACCCAGGATGGACAAACAACAACAAGTATATCTCATAATCTACCAAAAATCTAACCATGTTCAAAGTTGTCAAACAAGATGACCAATTTCCATTTCAACTTTTGGTGCCCGTAACTCAACAAATAAAAAAAGCCTTAGTGAAGTGAAATATAGAATTAAAATCCAATATGGCCACCATTTCCATAGCAACCAATAGCCTTCAAATGCACTGGTAGGCATAACTATTGCCGTTGTAAGTTAACCCTGTACATATGCATCAAAGGGAGCCGCGCTGGTGCAGTGGTTACCAAACTGCGCTGGCGACCGGGTGACCCAGGATCAAACCCGGGCGAGAACATTTGAAGATTTTTCGTCAACTGGGATTTGGACTGGATTAACTCGAGGCCTGGCAAGTACATTTGAAGGAGTGTCGTCGACCAGGGACTGGCGGCTCCTGAGCCGACCCAGCTCTGATGGGTACCTCCGAAATCGGCGAGTATCTGCCTGAATGGCGAGGGACACCTGTCTCTGTACAAGAAAAAAAGGGTTACTCACGTAAACATCAGTCTCAGGTTAGACATACTAACCTGAGATTTCGCCTCGAGTAATAGCGGGCATACGCCCACAAAAAAAAAAAAAAATGTATCGAAATTCTGCAGTTATTTATTAAAAAAATAGCATTTAACTGCAGATCCACCCCTAGATGCTATTTTTTATAGTTTTCCTTAACATTCATGGTACCAATTCTGGAAGTTATTTGAGGTGAAAGGTCAGGCTAGACTTCTTTATGGTTTTCCCCACCATGATTTACTATCATCCTTGCCAGAGGTCCTTCTGATATAAGAATGGAATTTATGCAACAATGCAAAACACGTGGTGACTGTCAAGCAAGAGCAATTTCTATTTAACCTTGAATTTAAAAACATTATTCCACAACATATAGTTTACATATAAGTTAAAATTTAAAAAATCAAAAAACAAAACACACGTACACATAAAATAATAGTTTACGTAATAAAAAAAAAATTTCTAAAAAAAAAAACAATGCAAAAAGAAATGTGCACAAAAGCACTGACTTTGGCATTATCTTAGCATAACCTTAGTGTAAAACCTAAATAAATGTCATGGTTATAAAATATGACTTCTACGGGCAACAAAATTAAGATGTGGACCAGCCCTGCAATTGGGATTAGTCTATTTTTTAAACATTTATAATCTCCTAATCTCATTATGTCAAACTCATTTGTCTGAACACATTCATTCATTCATTACCCTCCGCTGCCAAGGAGCATAGGCCTTCAATAAACACATGCCAAGACCTCCTATCACATGCCATCATCTCAAGTTCTTTCCACATTCTCCTCATCATTTTCACCTGTTTCCAGCTCTCTTCTCCATGTGCTTCTTGGTCTACCTCTGCCTCTCTTGCCCTGAGGGTTCCTGAACAAGGACTGCCTTATAATGCTATCAACATGTTTCCTCAGCGTTTGTCCTATCCATCGCCAACGTCGTCTTCTCATCTCTTGCTCCACTGGCACTTGTCTAGTTCTTGTCATCAGTTCCACGTTGGTGACCTTGTCATACCATTTTTATTCTTCTATTCTACACAAGCACCCATTTATGAAAGTCTGTAGCTTTTTGGTTGTTGTTCTTGTTGTTTGAACATTCTACGCAGGTATATTTTGACTTCGATAATTGTATTTTCTTAAGAAATTTAATTTCTCCATGAATTTATGAGAACTTTTTTAAAATATTACTATTTTTCTTATCACTTATTTATTCATCAATCAATATGAAATTTTGGCACACAAACTGTCCACTGCTAGATAAAGCTTTTGTCACAGTAGATTTATGATCAACAAGTATCATGCCTAGTGGCGTAGGAGATCGTGTCCCTCCACAACTTCCTGTTTCCAGTACAATTTATCAATTCTGTTGTTGACTTCTTTCCATGCCACGATGTCAAACTGTCCAGTATTTGCTCTCTTTGTCTTCTCCTACATCGTTTTCCTTCAATCTTACCTGTTGTTACGATATATTCCAGCTTTCTTCTTCTCATAACATGTCCCAAAAAAATGGATTGCTTCTTTCTAACTTGTGAAATAAGTTTCCTTTGTGCATTGGCCTCTTTCAGGACATCCACATTACTCTTTTTGTCCATGATTATTTTAACATTCTTCTGTAAAACCACATCTCTGTGGCATCTAGTGCCTTCCCTACTTGTTTACTAATTGACTCATTCCTATATGTCAGGACTGGTTCTATATATTTATGATATCAAAATTTTGATTAATTGTAAATAATGTACAATTTTCCATAGTTCATTACTATTTTTAGAAACTAACTTTACAGTTAGTTAACTCTGGACCTACTAAAGTTCTCAAAAATCTAGTCTGAAAAAATTTTTAAAAATACAATGATGTGCTAATAAATCAAATTGAGAGCTTATAATTTAAAAAACAAACGCTTCAGTGAATTGAAATATAGCATCAAAATCTATTATGGCCACTGTCTCCATGTCAACCAATAGCATTTTAACATCAAATACTAAATTATGCATGACTATAATGTAAGGTAAGCCTGTGCATTTTAATTGAAATCCTGCAATTATTTATGAAAATAGAATTTTATTGTGGCTCCACCCCTTAAAAAACGTTAACACTACTCATTCAAATTACTGAAAAAAGATAATCATGATAAAAGAATTGCTCTATGTGTCTTTGCATTTATTTACTCGATTTTGTTCACGTTATCTAACATCTGTTATGCCAGAAAAAGGCATTTTTCAAGGAATAATAATAATAAAATGTTGAAACATGCAAATGTCTTTTTTGTTTGTTAATGGATACAGCACAATGACATGTTAAAGAAAAAAAAAGAATTAATTACTCAATGCAAAATTCTTTACCTTGTTGAAGCTACCCAACATTTTATTATATATTTGTAATTTTGACTTTAACAAGATAAATTTATTATTCACATATTAAAAATTTTATAATTATTTATTTATATTTAGTATCATCCTAATTTTAATTATGCTTCAATTTATAACAATTTCTGTTAATTACTAATATTATAAATATTACTTTTTATTCTTTACGAATAAATCTTGATCTAGTTTTTAAATATATTTAGCTTCAACCAATAATTTTTACAATTATAACTCTGTTTAAAATTTTTTAAATCAATTTTTTGAAAATTTATTTTTATTACGATATTAAATAT